>BQKZ01002633.1:46293-57205 GCA_036244855.1 Temnopleurus reevesii | reverse complement strand
GAGCAGTTACCATAAGAATTATACATTGTAAATAAAGTTTTGGCACTTTTGGCTACCCATACTTAAACCACAGATTTAGACCAGGGTTAACTTAAACCTCGCTATCGGAATACAGGCCATTGTTTATTAAAATCATATTTATTTATATAATTTGTTATCTTTTGTTCGTAAACAATATTTCAGAAGGTTTAGTCAAGAATATATAACCAACGAGGTAAATTCGTCGAGAAAAGGAACTATTTTTGCGCCCAATGGCTTTTAAACAGAACATTATAAAACAAAGAGATATAATACACTCACTCTTGAGAAGTGACGAACCCTAGTCATCAACACGTCATGTCACATGACCTATAGTTACAAATTGGCCAAAATATAACTATTTTGAAAATCTTAAGATATTTTACAAATATTCATAACTTTCTTATTTGTTGTCCGTTTTCGCTCAAACTTCTTTTTATCTGTTTGTCTGATTTTTGCGCTTTGAATCAAAGCAAGAGATTTTTGGTCTGGAGTCCTCCTTTAATGGGAATGGGCTCTTGACAACACGAGCGGTCACCACATGAGCCCCATTGCAGCCTCTACTGCTGCTAGCAGCAGAAGATGAGGCATTGCCTAAGCATGTTGTTGTTTGGGACCAGCACCCTCCTCAAACAGCACGTCATCGCATCCAATGGGAGGTGAAAAGTCGTGGTCGATTTCCTCAAGATAGGTAAGCAACTTTATGATACTGTTGAAATAGCTTGTAGAAATGAAGAAAAAAAAGTTAAAAAGCCAAATAGAACTTGCGTGGTGTAGTAAGCATTCATAAGGGTTTGTAGGTGCACCATCATCTTTCAACAAATAATTTTCTCAATCCCTTTCAGGACTATTTCTTGACAAATAACACCAACACCACATGGTGCAACCGCAAACCTATATGAAAAAGAAGAAATGTGTTGTAACCCCTACCCATTACGATGACTGTAAACAGGCAGGAATCTGCGTTACTGGAACTATCAACGGCAGTTACATTCACCGTGGTTGGACCCAACGGAAAGATAGATCCGGGACCTAAAGGGTCATAGGTCACGACTGAAGATGGATCGCTGACATCCACGTTGAAAATCACAGTCATTGTATTGCTAGTGAAGCTAGGAGGGCAGGTAAGGAGAGCTGATGGGGGACAAGATCAAATTCATTTTTATAAAGCCGAGTGGATCAATCAGGGACCAATCGATGAAAATTGTTTCTATGGTTATGGTTGCTGTTTCTTGCTAAAGGCCGACTCATACATTTGCGTTTTTTAACCTGCGTCAACCCAGCGTTTCTTTAAAAGAAGCTCCCTGAGCGCAAAAAGGACGCAGATCATACGATAGACCGACGCTCGTCGTACGCTCCTTTAGTATAAGCTGAACGCCAATCAACCGTCGGATCAGCGTATACAGTATCTTGGGGAACGGCTTTAATTAATAAAAACGCTGGGCTTACGCAGGCGAAAGTGCGAAGGTGTGAGTCAGTCTGGTTTTACAGTGTTATGTTATGCACTACACAAAGTGTACTATTGAAGAAAAAAAAACGAGTGCCTGATTTTGAGAACGCATAAACCCTTTCTTTAAAAAAAAAAACAATCGTTATTGGGTAGCATAATAATGATGAATAGTGTTGTTATTGCAGCCTCATATAATCTCGCGTAGAAAAAAAAACATGCCACTATCATGACTATTGAATGAAAATTAAAAGAAAATGAAAGTATTCAACACAAAATGAACTATTTCTGTAAAATACAGTGGGTCATGGAACAATATATCTGTATGCCATGTATTTAACTGTGCAGACATAACAATCACAATCCGGTTTCTATTTGAATAGCAGAACAAAGGAATATTGAATTGGTCTTCAACTAAATTTTTATGGAAATAAATAATACAGCGTTTTTCTGAGATTGAAATCGAAAGATATTGATTATAAATGATTGCGGTTAAGAAGGTATATCTTGTTTGTTTACAAATGTAGAATTATCTGATGGACTGTTGCAGCCTTCTTTCTTTCTCCTTTTATACCCCTTCTCGATCGGTTGTTCTTATTCTATAAATTATGTATTGTATATTCGCTTTGTTGTATTTTTCGGCGCATCCAACACAAGTTCCGCTTCTGGAACTGCGCCCTTTTCCTTCAATCTAGTTACCACAATGATTTATGTTCTAATTACTAGTACCCAATTATTTGATTACGATTGTAAATTTCTATACTGTTCTACATTGATTTATTTTTGTTGTTGAAGGAAAAAAATGTTATTTTGAATTTGAAAAAGGGAGTGTCGGTCTAAACTTAATTCAGCAGCAGAGTTTTCACTTTAACTTGACAACTGCAGCATTTCGATATATGTAAGGTGAAATACTCACGTAAAACTGTAATGACAGATTGACATGTAAAGCTAAGCACGGCGTCACTGATCGTGGTTGAAATAGTCGTATTACCGACAGGTAGCTCGGTAGTGGATCTGCCCGGTGGTACGGTGGCAAACTCAACGTTGGGGGCGTTTGTAGGGTAAGGATGGTAGAAATAAGTGCTAGAGAGCGCTACATCAGTCGGAGCGTATTGAGGAGTGAATAGATAGGTTGTCTGACCGGAAGCCAGGGTGATGGTGTCACTGAAATCTGGACATTTTGCGACTGGTAACTCCGTAACTGTTGAGTATCAAAGATATTTGCATAATATTATTTAGAATGATATCTAAATGAAGTACGCGTAGGTAGCTCCACACTGTATGCAAAATTGAAAAACTAGGTTGATAACTTAAATTAAGTCACATTTCTTATAATGCACCAGAAGTTTTGATGATAGAACAGATAGAACAGAATATCTTGCTGATTAACCCCCCCCCCCCCCCCCGTATCAACGCGTCTGGAAATGACACTGATCTGTTTGCCATTACTTAAAATGCAGAAAATTTGTGCCAAGTATATGAGCAATTGTTTTGACGTCACCTTTTTCAATAATTACGCATGCGATATGCTCATTTATTGGTGATGAGCTGCGCGTTGCCCATAGGGCATGCATATTTGACTTGGTCGAGCAAACGCGTGGCATATTGGTACATGAATAAAAGATAACAAGTTTCAACACAATCTTGTTTGGAAAGAGGAAGAAATGTTTTATCTTACGAGAGTTAAAAACATTGAAGGTGCAGGTTGACGGGTTGTCACATTCATCTACTACAGTCAGGTTGACTGTTGTGCTTCCAGGAGGGAAGAGAGAACCACCGGCAGAGGGCGCCCCAATTTGCGGGTTATATGTTGGGTCGGCAGTGTTGACTCCATCAGTCACGTTATAATCGAAACCTTCCTTTAATCCAAAGAACGTGTTTGGAGCACTGTCAGACGGTAGTGTTATTTCTGTTATACACGTTAGGACTGGTCCCGTGCTATCTTTTGGGGACAAGCAGAAACGATAGGAGACAGGGTGCATTGAATTTCGGGTTTTTCAAATAGGGAAAATAGCATACAAAGGGAAAGGGTGAGGCAGGACGGGTCACGTATGATTTTGAAAGCTTTGAATTAAGATGACAAAGAGGACAGAAAAGAAGGAGGAGAAGAAAAGGAAGGAGGAGAAGAAGAAGCAGAGAAGAAGAAGGAGAAGAAGAAGAAGAAGAAGAAGAAGAAGAAGAAATACATGCCAGTATCCATTTATGGGTAAATCAAAAGGCATACATGATATGAGTATACGGGCACTGAATCACTTGAAATAAAAACATCACTGTCTCGTGGACGTACATGCATGATTCAAAACGTATTACGTGAATGGGGGTTGTAAAAGAACAACAAGTAGTTTGACGAACTACATGTCCCATTTCGAGTATACAACTCACATAAACACTAATATATCCCTATATTATTTCAAAATTTCAAATACACTACACACCACATACATTGCTGATATATATAAGTTCTAACGACTTCTTACGACTGTATACAACTGTAGTAAAATTCAAATGTAAATAGATATCCCCGTAGGTTGAGACTTAAATGTACAGTCAGATGTAAGATGGAGATGTAAGTTCAAGGCAAGATTTAGCCCAAATATTTCAATAGCATGTACTAGAACACAAACCTATTCAGGAAAAAGAATTATGATATTTTGCTAGTTGAATATTGTTCCAGTCGGTAAAAATACGACAAAGTATGATCTGTGTAAAGCATGTTTCCCTGTCTTTTTAGAGTGGATTTTAAAGAAGTTCATCTCACCTCCTGGCTGGCAGGTTTGACCTCTGATGTATGAAGGTCCGGTGATGAGAATCATCATAACCAGCTGAAAATATTTTGCGTGACGAAACATTTCGAACGATGCACAAATGAGATCATCCATACTTTTATACATTAGGGCGAGTCACCATTGCAGTCAGAAGGTACAATGAAAAACCCTTGATATGATAATGCAAATACGATGAAAAAAATCGCGAACTTCAAAGTGTAAAAACACAAGATTCTTTTCAGGGTCCACTCTATGAAAATATCTTTAGATAGCTCTTTAATTGGAAATATACACCTTGACAGTAACTAATTAGCTCGTCATACAAAGAAGTGGCAGTACTTGCCTCCTTTTCAATACAATGATAAGTGATACAGATGATAGCATAAACCATGGCGCCACGTTCATGAAGACGGAAGTATGATATGGGAAATATGATGTGGTTATTAAACTGTGTTTAACATTGGTTAATAGCCGCATTTTAGCTAACAGTAGACTATTGTCTTTAGGTGCATGGAGGAAGGTGGTGAGGCGTTGAATGCTGTCATTTGGGAAATCATTTTGGGCTCACTATTTCCATCACTTAATTAGACAAGTCACAGAAGTGTAAAGATATGGTTAGCGGGTAACTGAAGCAGAAACCATTGAATCATAGCATCAGCTTTTCCACATATGTAATTATTATTGATAATACCATGTCCTCTTTGTGGAAAATTAACATAAACACACAGAATATTATTACTCAAAGATCTGAATGAACTGACATTATGTAATTTTAGGTGAGTACAAAACACTATCCTGACATCTCATCATACTTGCGTGTCTTTGTTTCTAATCTACACGCGTGAAAAGCAATTTGGCTCCAGAAGATCAGTTTTAATTCGAAGATATTCTTAAGATATCTCCGACGTGACATGACTTCCTAATGACTCGAAACCGGTTTTTGTTTCATTCTTCTGACGAGAAAGCTAACAGAATGATTTTTACCATCGATTAATTTGAGTATTTAGAACTTCAATCAACTTTCTTAAAATGCAAGATAGCAGACGATTGTAAAGTATGCGATGGGAGTTATACCCTAATGATTGTAGCCGCATCATATACGATAGCCTGTAATGTTTTTGTGACAGAGTGGCAAAATCTTATAGAGATAGCATGGTGATTGTTCAAGGACAATAGCTTGCTACTCAAAATCTTCTCGCAAATCTGTTCGGGTACTATTTATATTAGTGATGACGATGATGATATGAATGTGTTAGGATGAGCTGAGAAAGCATATATATTTGAATGAATATTTGAGAGCCAAACTTTCAAAATATGCAGAAGGATACTATTCCAAATATGAATCACGACAGGACATTGTGAAATAAAGCGTCTAGTTTAAGATAAAGGCTATATACGGGTTTGTGGTATATCGACGTTTTACGTGACAAACAAAGAAGATCCTCAAGTTGCTAATTGCCATAAATTTAGAAAAATATATATAGACATATACCATTCTACGATTTATTTAATCTTGAAGCATTCATATCATAGTATTTATAAGTGCGAACAAGCAGACAAGTGAATTCAATTCTGCACAGGAATGAAAGGGGAACGTGGTCATAATATTGAAGTTTACTTCTGCTATATCTAAATGTGATTGTCGTTATGATGGGTTCATACAACACTCCCGAGTCAGATTCATGGTTTGTGACATCATCAAAGATTCTAAAGTCAGTGCGTCATGATCGACATGAGGGTACACACGCNTTTTTTTTTTTTTTTTTTTTTTTTTTTTTGGTGTAAATATATAGAGTCATCGCGGCAAAAACGGACGATTTCTCTTTTCTTTCTCTGATTTTGTACACAAAGTCAATTGCAGTCGTTTCACTTTTACACTACACCTGTATAGTCTCACCGATAGAGGGCGAACACCATAAAACGGTCGTGACGTTTGCGCCGTTGCCGAGCTGTGAGCTAGCGAAAAAAAGCTTGCTCACTCGCTATTCCAGGTAAAAAAAAATGACGTGATAGTTCGGGAATCTTCGCGATCAAAATGGCTGCGGACAGTTTGGCACTAGTTGTCGCCCTCTGAGCGTCATGTCGCCCCGCCTTTAATTATTATTATTGATTCCCCTTGCGCATTACTAAGACGATTGTTATATTAGTTTTTCTAACTGTAGCAAATTTAGACCAACGTGCTTATGAGCTGAACATCACCATTAGTATGAAGGATTATTCCGCCATTAAGTTATTTGAAAAGTATGTTACCCAGTGTTGGGTAAAATTTTGCCAAATTACTTTCTGGGGTGCCCCATCTTTTGACGAAGGGGCCATGAATAATACAGTCGTAAATGAAAATAGGCAGAGTGATGATGTAAAGGATTAGGTAATCGTTTAGAGCAAATACGATACAAAGATGTTTTAACCCCCTCCTACATGCAACTATTTGAAAACGTGTTTTAAAAAGTATTTTCATTTCAAGTGCTTGCATTATGATTTTCAATTGGCGGTCATGTAAAGTAATTATAATTACAATTTTATGCCAGCATTTCTTACGATTATGATGAAAATCACGATATGTAATAAAGATTTTGTTTGAAATATTTTCAAGTTTAACTTTTTTCTGTAAGATAATTGAATACTCAAAATAACTCTGAACAAGGATCTGGCTTCGACAACTAAACAATGCTGTGGCCAACAACTTGTTCAAAGTATCTCACAAACTACATTAAGATTGAAAACTGTCGCAATTCGTTTCCTCAAATAAATATCCACAACATTTGATCATGTATAAGTGAAAATAGATCAACAATTTATTTCAGTAATCGCACAAAAAATGACAAAATACATTAATAAATCATAGAATTATGATTGCGATTCATTGATTTTATGAAGTTAAAATATAGACCTCCTCCTTCGCCGAATTGCACATTGGGGGTTAGTCTGCGCCAGAAAAATATTGCTTTGATTTAAAGCAGAAAAATCAGACGAACAGATTAAAAATGTGAAGTAAATCCGACAAGAAAAAAGAAAGTTATGAATATTTCAATTAATGATTGAATTGTGGTTTTCATAAATTACTGTACCGCATTCGTCATAACACGTGGCTTTTGGTCACTTGTAATGATGTATTTATTGCATTTCTTGTAAGTAGAATTATCTGAAAATCCGTTTTGATCCATGAATGTTTTTTGTTAATCTTCAAAAAAACTTAACTCAATAGACCTATCTGTACCCATGTATATATCGACGAAAAAGGGTGTTCTTTTTACGTTAAGCATATGAAAAGTGGTTTTTTTTTAACAATAAGATATGATCAACTGCGTGCAGAGAAGTGCATGAACAAGGTCATATCACGTGACACGACGTTGCCAATTTGCACGACAAACAACTGTTGAATTATATCGTTGAAATATTCATAACGTAACTTTTTTATTCATTGTCCGATTTACTTTGAACTTTTTTTTATCTTTTCATATGATTTTTCTGCTATTAATGAAAGCAATATTTTTCCGGAGCAGACCAAGTCTTAAGGGCTATTTTTTTCTTTGTCATTGTATGTATTAACCAATTGGTGTATTTCTTGTTCAAGGTAATCTACCGTTATTCATGCAGAACAAGTTCTAAATCATACCGATATGTCTAAATTAAATTTAACATACATTTTATACATATTCTACGATGTTACTCATACAAAGGGCAATATGTAAGGTAACAATTTAATTATATTTGATCACAAAATCAGTTCAACCTTGACTAATCAATCACCAACCTTGTCTTCAAAACATGAGTCATTTTCACTTGTTCGAGGATATTTCGTGATAGGATTTAACTGGCAATGACAGTTGACAAAACAGCAATGAAAACAATCAAGCGGCTATATACTCTCACTAAAGAAGGGTCTCGTGCATCATTACTGAGATATTATATATAACAAAGTTATAAGGTAACACTGCCAAAATATATTTCCAACAGGTCAACTCCGTAAAAACGATCTTAATCTATCAAGACTGAACAACAATGTGATTTACCCTTTGGGACAATGCTTTATTACCTATTTCATAATTTGGTTCATAAATGAAGCGTTTTAAAAGATTAATCCATGGTTACTAGTATTGACAAGTTCAGTGGTCATCAAAGGTGAACTAAACAGGAGTTTGCAATATTGAACAATAGCCTGAGTGTCTACTCTAATTATCTAATTAAATTACTTTAAGATTAGTACAAATATGTAATTTTACGAGCTGTTAGATGAATCGTCGTCATTCTCATTGCTGCTATCTTCGGTATTCTCATTCTCATTGCTGCCATCTTCACCCTCGCTATCAGTATCACCTCCAGCACCGTTCCCACCATCTGAACCATTTCCTTGGGTCGTTGGAGTGGCAGTCGTGGTTTCTTCTTTGTTTGGTGAAAGTGTAATTGTGTAAAAGAAGGAGCGAGAGAAAGGGAGAGGTGGGGAGATATGGGTGGGTGTGATTGCAATATAGATAGAGAGGGAGAGGGAGAGAGCGAGAGAGGGAGAGAAAGAGCGAGTACAATTTTAGATTCATGTAGTATTATCCAGTGGTTGTTTCATTTGTCAAATAATATTTCTCATCATTGTCGACAATAAACAATGAGATTTGAAAAAAAAGTAAGTGTGCGTGCTCAAAAGCGTCCTCTCGTGGCTTCTATGAAAACATTCTACCAGTAATACGTTCATTTGCAACAATGTGGTCGCATGTGCGCTTTAATTAAAATCTACGAATTTGGTAACCTGGGACCGGTTGTTCGAAATAGTCTCAGCTATCCCCTTCTTGCTAAGGCGTCTTAAGTTCTTGCGCCACCCTCTTAACATAGTCGTATCGACGCTAAAGTCTATGTTACGAAGATGGCACAAGAAGTTAAGACGTCTTATCATGAATAGGATAGATAAGACCATTTCGAGCAATCGGCCCCTGTGGTGCAAAGAGTGTGACCTGGGCGGTGTTTCACCAAATCGTTCTTAATGTTACGCACGACTTTAAGAAAGACTGGAGTCCGTTAACGAGTGCAAATGCGCTCACGATTCTCGATTATTCAGCACAAGAACTGGTACCACTCGAACTTAAATTCTTTCTTATTGTGGTATTGTGGTGGTGAAACAGGTTTCTGGGGCGCAAACTTGGCAACCACACTTGACAGGGCGTGAATATTGCGCCTCGAATCCGGCATGCTAGGTATATGTGGCCCAGGACATGAATTCAGATCCTGTAGCCGGTTAGACAGCGAGTCCGGGGCTAGCCTAGGCCAGACCAGGGTCAGCCCCAGGCCCGCTATCTAACCGCTCCAAAGGGACCTTAACCCGACCTAAGCCATGTAAGCGAGTCCGTTTTCGGTCCACCTATTGGGATCGACCAAGGCCAGCCGGTCTCGCTGTGTAATCGGGTTTAGTTTTTTTGCGGTCTTTTGTTGGCATCAATGGATATGTTGAGAGATTTTCTATTGTGTTCGCGCCGCCGATTGTTTGAAAGCACCACAACTTTCTCACGTTCAAAACGAGCACAGCCGAGATACGAAAGTATTCTGGCCCGTTGGTCCCGGGAGCGATTAGACAGCGAGACCGGGCTAGCCCGTAGCTGACCCTGGTTTAGCTGTGTAACCGGGCGAAACGGGCCAACCCACCGGCTAGTCCATACCTGTCCTAGGTCAGGTATGGGCTGACCCGTTCTGTCTTACCGGGGCCAAGGAAACATATTTCACGGCGCACTTGACTTGTTGTTGAACGTACCGCATGGCCACCATGTAAACAAATTTTTTTCAGATTTTTTTTTTCAGATTCAGATATTTTTTATTTTTCACTCAAATCATAACAATTACAATTTAACATAAATTTGCATGGATATAAACGAAAAAAATATAAATTGTTAGACAAAATAACAAATGTTAAACATTATCACATATGGTACAAATATATAAACTCGTTACATTTGAAATTATATTGAGGAAAAAACAGAGGTATCCAAAGAAAAGCATAGCTTGTTTGGATATGGATACCTCAAAGAAACATTAAACTTAAATATATTCTTATTTCTTTCATTTTATATAGTACAAAAATAAGATATCATGTTTATCTCATGTCTAATTGTGGGGAAAGAGTGAGGAGAAGAAGAGAGAGAGAGAGAGAGAGAGAGAGAGAGAGAAAGAGGGATACAGAAAATAAATTGAACGTGAAGAAATGTCACTTACCTGTTACGGTGACGGTGAAGGAACAAGACGCTTGATTATTGGAACTATCAGTAGCAGTCGCAGTCACGGTGGTTTCACCTAACGGAAAGATCGATCCGGGTACTAATTGCGGGTCATAGGATAGCACTAGCACTGGTGATGGGTCAATGTTGTCCGATACATCCACGTTGAAATTCACAGTTGGAGTAGAGGTTGTTATTGGGGAAGGGCAAGTCAATACTGGTGGAAGCTCGTCTAGTGTGATATTTGAATGAAAAACGATCGAATTCATTTGCCAGAATTTAGGATATTTTGCTTTTTAACTTTCTCATGCTAATTACGCTTACATAGGTCTATGTTTATAAAACTTGATTTTAAGTTGAAATGATACACCTATCTTTCAAGATTTCATGATCATGATGATTGGCATTTAAACTGACTGGCGATAATGCAACTAAGCACCGCCATCCACTAAATACAGTGAATGTCTACATGCGCGCACCGTGGGGGG
>BQKZ01002632.1:41181-56304 GCA_036244855.1 Temnopleurus reevesii | reverse complement strand
GGGGTCAAAGGTGGCAGTGCCCAAAATTTGTAAAATGTTTTTGATTTCTGATGGCATGGAACAAGCCGTACATATCTTTCTGATTGCGTGATGGCGGAGGCATAAATTTCGACCGTGCGTGGTCGAGGATTCATCTAGTTTCTTCAAGTTAAGCCTTTCATGACTTCAGGATTTTTTTTGTATTTCTAAGAAATGATAAAGGAGTGATCATTTGTCCTGTCTCAGTTTATTATCGATGTTGTTTACTGTTCTGTGTCTTTACTCTAGCCTTCAAGAACTTGAGAGAGAGATCGCTCAGATTGGTGTTGGCCTGAAAGGAGTGGAAGCGGTGAGTAGAAACTATACAATGAGCTCATTTGGGTGAAGGGGCAAGTATGTTATGAACACAATTGTCAAATGATGGTGGATTCATTACAACAATTGGAAAATAAGCCAACCACTGAAATGAAATTAAATTTGTTGGGAATAAGAAAGCTCTCATCATATTATTGCAAATAATTGAACTAGATGAAATTCTTGCCATCCATTGACATATTTCTTATATTTTACCAATGTTGTTCCCTAGTATCTTCTAAACTTCTTTGATAAAAAAGTCAAAATAAGTTGATTTTTTGTATGAAAAGAATCCAAAATACCTCACAGGAAATAGTTTTTTGAAAGATTTATTGTACTCAGTTTGTGAGTGATACATACAGTAGAAATGGTTCCCCATGTGCAGCGAGCACCAATGCCAGAAAGCATTTTCTTTTCAAAATTCAATGATATCACTGTTCTGTTCACCAAATTTGTGATACACCACCTGCTAGATTAATCTATTTTGCAGAACCGATCTATACACTGAGAATGTTGTTTTTTGTGCAACAGGTTTTAATGTAACAAAGTATTTTCCTTTTGAACTGCATTTGTTGAGCCCCTGCCTCATGAACTGAAGGTTGTGGGTTCGCTTCCCGGTCGAGTCATACCAAAGACTTAAAAAATGGGACCATCTACCTTCTTGCCATGCGGTAGGCATTTAAGAATGTAGAAGGATGATAATAACTTATGCAGGGCCCGCTGTAAGAACAGCTTACAGCTGAAAGTGGTTACCCTGGGTAAATAAGAGATATTATTATTATTATTTAAATCATTGGGCTTTTTTCTGCAAACAGGAGCTGGAGTACCAGAAGAAGAAACCCAAGACTGAGAAGCATGATAAGTTTGTCTCGGTGATGAGTGACTTCAAGACCCTCTCGTCCATCAGCTTTGACAAGCTTCAAGATATTCTTGCTGATGCCAAAGAAAAGGTACATATATGATAGAGTTCACTTCAAGAAAGAAGACAAAGTTTACAAGTTGATTTCCACGAGCGCTTTCTTTTAATAATCTTCAAGGTGGAATGAAATACTTGTACGTTGGATGCATTTGTATATACACAAGCGATTTATATAAGAGAATATACAGTGTATTTATAAGGTATAGATGAGGATCAGGGGCTTAATAAATGTGAGGGTACCTGTATTCCGTAATCACGGCACACTTACAATAGTAGGATCTAGACAATAGAATAAAAGGATTATAGGTTTATGAGCCCTGTTCGCTCCCCTTTGAGGTACCTTTGAGGTACCTGTACCTGTATTATATATATATACACACTTAGGATATGAACCCTCCCTCACTTTGAATTAGTCTTAATAAGCCCAGGAGCCTGTAACAGACAAGATGTAATTAAACTTACAATAGATATTAATCGTATGGCTATCGCAAAGCATGTACCATAAAGATACAAATTATGTTACAGGCTCCAGGTCTGAAAGGTTTCTTTGTATTTGTTAATTTCGAATTCCAAGAATCGTGTATGACTAATGTATTTTTGTAGGATCTTGGGATTTTATTCTGCCCTTTTGTAACTCATAAATGGTCATAAACATTAGAAAATTATCCTAAAATATCTTTAAAGATCCTAAATATGTATCCTAAAACATTTTTTATCTGCAACATGGTTTGATGTTTGCTTTGCCCCTTTTCAGAAAATGAAAGTCATTTATAGAGAAAAGTGTTTAGGAAATGTAGATAGGAATAAAACCATTTTTCTTATCTTACCAACACAGTGAGTTTATAGTGTCTGATAGTTATGGAATAGCTTTGAATTACTGCAATGTAAATATGACTGTTCCTCTAGAGTCAGTCACTAAATTATTCACATGTAACTTCACATTACCACAGATTCTCAATGTTTTCTCTCCTGTCTTTCAACCTAGTTTGAGAAAGTGGCCAAGTCGTTTGGAGAGGATCCGTCCAAGACGACACCCGAGGATCTATTTGGGACCTTTGATCTCTTCCTTCAGTCATTCCAAGAAGCTAAGACAGATAATGAGAACATCAGGAGAAAGAAAGAAGAGGAGGAGAAGAGAGCAAAGAATGAGAAATTGGTGAGTTGATGTTTTCATTAATGATACAGGGGGGGGGGGGGCAGTGGGTGAATTATCTCTGTGAAATCATTGAACATTTATTTTGCCATTAATGAACATTCATTCATAAAAATCAATTTTTGCACAGTATGAGTATTGTTGAACTTCGCATTATAAAGGCCACACCTAGGCAAATTTGCAGATGGCTTTCCAGATTAATTTGTCCCATAAATTTCTTGATTACCTCTGATATTTGTTTATGCTTTGCTGCTGTTGAAATTGATTAATCACCTCAGAGTCCCCTGTGGTAAAATTTTATGATAATAAGTTGTGATGTGATACATCTTTTAATATATCAATCCATCTGCACTATAAATCCATTTCTGCTTTTTTTTTCATGTTGAATTACAAAGTTTTGCAATATTCAATATCCTTATGCACATCCTGACATTGCATCAAGCCTCATGTCCTTTTTGTTTTTATTTATTATGACTTTCACAGAGGAGAGTAAGCAAGTCAAAGGACAAGCATATCAAAGGTAACGGCAACGGCGATGGAGAGTTTGATGACCTCATCTCAGCTCTGCGAACGGGAGACATGTTTACCGAAGACATGACCAAACTCGCTAAAAAGAACAACAAACGGCGCCAGGCGCAACAACACAACAACTCAGCTAACGCAAACAGTAGAGAACGTTTGGGCAAGCCAAAGACTGGCAATGGTCGATCCATGACAGGAATGTGAATAACAAAACGGAACTTAACCGAACCTCAGAAAAGCAGTGGCTCGATCATTCTATAAGCTTCCATGTAAAACATATGTTTGTGTATATATTTCGAACAGCAGAGGTATATTGTGCTGGAAGTGCATTAGGAAGCAGATGATTGAATCTTTTATGTGATGAGTGCTGAAGACGGCTGGCAACAAGAATGTCTTTCTTCAAATCAAGTGCAGCTTTGAACAGAGACCAAGGACTCCGTGAGGAGGAGAAGCAGTGGTCAGATCCGCAATCATGGCATTAGTTCCGACACCAGTCGGTGGTATGATACTTGCAAATGGAATATGTTATGCGGTATTAGGAAATGCACCAGGTGATAACTATTGTCACAGTAATCATCAGAGAGGATTGGGAGTTCTCTTGCAAGGTGCATGTGCTTCCTACAAGGGTGTCTGGACTTCCTTTAATTCATCAACTCAAAGATAACGACTAGTCCTCATAGTCCTGTACACAATGTAGGTTGATTGGTAAATGACGCAACCTGTTTAGTGATATCACATTGGATTATGAGATCAGTGCTTACTGATAAATAAAACGGCTTTATCAATTACCGAATTTAGTTCATGTTGTTTCTAAGATCTGATTCAAATTGATCATGACTTTATTTCAATCAGAGTTATGTAAATGTTTTTGATGCATGTCCAATATTGATGAATGGATGGGGTGCAAATACATTGGATAATTAGTTTTGCAACCGAAGGGACCTTATATAAGTTCACAAAGTCCAATTGTTCAGAATGACAAGGAGCATCAATGGGATACTGTGCACACTCTTTCCACTCAGGAAGACTAATCTTCTATTGACCACGTGCATGCTCCGTTTGAGTCTCATTGATATTCTTTAATCCTGAAGGTTTTTTTTTATTAAACATCTAAAAGTTTGCAATATTTTAGAAGGCTTGAACTGAGAAAAAAACCACGAGGTGCACGTCACGTAATAGATATGTGGTTATTTGTTCTTGCTGCTATTTTCATCAAATGGTTTTAGTGGGACTGGATTATTTTTATTCACCATGATGGATGAATTGACCGAAAGCAAGGAAACTCTAATTGTGTAAATGAACAATTTTGTTTGTAAAGGTTTAGAATAATAGTGAATGGATTCTAATTTAAAGTGAATATGACCAAACAGTAAAAAATGTGCACTTCTATGGGAATTGTATGAAAAGTCAGACTTTGGCTTATTGTAATATTCTTAACAAATCATTGTTATTCTACTTTGAACATCCAGCCAAAGTGTAAACGTTTCTTTGCACACCTCTGTAGAATTCTTATAAGAAGATGATAGAATTACAAATATGTGATGTCACTTTAAAATAAAGTACTGGGCATTACTTATACCGGTAGCTGCAAAACTGTCCATGTGTCACAGACCAAACAATGCGATAAAGAAGAAAGCTGTGCTTCTGAAAGTTAAATTGATTTATGGTGTACATAATCTCTTTTATAAAGATCTGTTATATACATGTTGATCATTCTCTAACAAATGGACTAAAAAACTACAAAACAGTGCATGTGTAGGTATACATACATGTATTTGAATATATGTGATATGTTTGGTATAGCCTAGGTGTTTAGATAGATTTACTATTGAGGCTTCCAAAGTCTTGTCTACTATATGTCATAATAGCATGTCTTTCGTAAAGAGAATTTCTTTTCTTATGTAATGGTAGATTCTCCAAGTGCGAGGTGTGGTGGTGATGTTGTGGTGGCAGTGGGCCTGTATCTTAAAGTCCCACGCTCAAAGTCTGTATCCGTTAGACATGTGTCTTAATCGCATTTTCCCTGGAATTAATCTCAAACATTATATGAGTCAACATTTTTGTTCAATTTTATAATCAATTATGAATACACTGCTGCCTACAGGTTCCAGAATTGCTCTTTTGTTTGTTGAACCTTAGCGCTTCACACATACTGTACAATGGAAAACAAGTACTTCAGAAACATAAGCAGTGTTGTGTATATACTGCCAAAAACCAACACCATTATGACAAAACAATATTTTATTATCGTGAAAATTCATTAATCACATCATTAATTAATTGTAAAATACATGTACAAGGGAGATTCGTGGAATCTATTTTAAAAGTGTACTGAAAAAATACTGTGCCTCTTTTTCTGTCTATATTTGCAAATTTGGCCTTGAATTCTTGCAGATTTTGCACTTGAAAAGGCTATAAAAGCAATTGGGTAAAACTTGGCAGTTTATATTTCCTTTGGTATTCATATAGTTTTGGGCTTTATATGCAATTGAGCTAAAATGGCACAAGTTTTGTAGATTTGCCCACAAGTTNTTAAAGTTTTCAGGAAATCATATTTTTTGGGGAAAAAGTAACATTTTATAACATTGATATGAATGTAATAAATGGTCAGTTGTGCACCTGTGACGTCATCAGTTGCCAATTTGTCTAAATATTCAAACATTCATAACTCTCTTATTAGTAGTCCGATTTTTCTCAAACTTGCTTTGTTCTGTTCATCTATTTTTTCTTCTCCTGTTTAAGAAATATAATTTTTGGGTAGACTCTTCTTTTAATAACAAAATACTTCAGGGCACTTTTTTTCTAAATAAATCTAAATATAAATTTTCTTTGGAAGATCAGTCCTTTAAGGATAAATTTTCTTACACCTTTGACAACTAATCATGAGATTGCAATTCCACTCACTTTCATAGGGAATCAGTTTAAAGACTAACTGTTGCATTGTGTACTTTTTCACATGCATATTCATGACAGCTTTTTGCAATTTTTCTTTTGTAACAGTTTTAAATCACATGAACTGTGTTCCAATGATTGTAATTTATACCACAATCTTTGAATATTTATAATTCTTTCTATCATAAAACATGTATTTCAACTCATTGTTAAGGAAATTCTTTTCTAAGTTCCCAGGATATGCTTTTTGAAGATTGTTACTTTTCATGCACAACTGGATGTCGACAATTAGATACAGACTAACGGAGCAATATGGTCTGTAATTTGCCCTAAAAGTATCAATGGGGAAAATTCTTGTTCAAATCCACACTAAAATGTATCACTATATTAATTGTACTTAATTTCTTATATCCTTCACTGAAATTATTATCTAAAATCTTATATCTCAGTAATAATGTATTATTTGTATTCATTCATTTACCCTACTATGTATTTATGTTAAGATGTTATTTTCTGGGAGTACAGATCCATACCTAAATTTGGTTCTATTTGAAGACTGCCTTTTACATAAAAGAAAACAGATTTTTTCTGTATTGTGGACAATAAATCATAATGGGGCGATTCTTAGTAAAATGTTAATAAAAAGAATACTGCCTTGGAAATAAGTATGTCTGAGTTTTGAATATTTAAAAATTAAATTTTTGTATTTTTAAGTTACAATGAATTTGGGACTTAATAGGCTGCATGGTGAATTTGTACAATTATAGTGTTTGTATTTTATTTTTTGTTCCTTGTATGACTTTGTTTATTTATTACAGGTGTTTTTGGGCTCATGCGAAGTATTGTGCAGTTATTTTTGTTTGTAAATATGTGTATTTACATTATATGTACATGTATAGTCATTTATAAACAAGAGTGTAAAATGTCATGTTTGTTAACATGACTTTGGGTACAAGACAAAAATATTAAATGCATTCATAAGAAAACCTATATGAAGATATACTTATGTGATTCTGTCAGTTTTTGAAGTGAAGATGAATGAGAATGTTGAGAAGAAAATTCAACTCTGCCTTAAGTGGATTCTAATGATTGCATTTGTAATATCTTACGGGATGGGACAAATATCCAGTAGAAACTCTGTATAATGAGGTCCTTGGGACCAGCAAGAATACATGTACCTTGTCAGAGCAGGATTAAAAATAAGTTATTATAATGGGAATCAGCGCAGTGTTTCACCAAGTTAATGAAAGACTTTAAAAGTGATTTTACGCACAACTGGTTTCAGTTCTTGTGCTGAACGATCAAGAATCTTATGCATATTAGTCATTTACATACTCCAGTCTTTCTTAAAGTCGTTCATAACTTTGAGAACAACAATAATCTGGGCAGTGATCAGGAGCATTGCAATATCAGATCTCTATATACAGAGTTTTCACTTATGTGGCATTTTACAAACCAAACCAGATTAAAACAAAAATGCAGTACATAAAAAAGTTGGGGATAACTATTAATGTGTACATGCAAGGAAAACCATAAACTCCAATTTACTTTTCAAATTTGTTTTCAGATTTGCAATAAATTTTTCCCACTTGGCTCAAAATGACACTAGTTTTTTGGAACCTAAAATACATGTAGCTCTAAAAAACCCACTCAGCTCAGCTTCCTTGCACATTTTATTCACTCTTTTATTCCTACTTTGCTCATATACTTGTCCTATCTTTCCCCACTGTGGTCTTTTCCCATCTTGTCCCACCTTCCCCTGATAATGGATACAATGCACGATACAGATTGTTTGCTGGGTAAATCATTCATTTATTACAAAATATCTCTCTTTCATTGACACAATACAAATTACAGTTAACACACCAGAATACAGATGTCATTTGTGCAGAATTACAGTACATGAAAACAGTTCTAGTTTCATATGGGTTTACATGATTTATCAATTGCACTTTTTCTCACACAATTGTGCAAAAAGAGTTCTTCTATAATAAGGCCATTTCAGTTGTGTTTTTATAGAATTTTGCAATGATTTTCATATTTGTATACAATTCCAATCCACTTCATCTCTTTCAACAGAGATTCATAGTAGATAAAGTGCAAAGCACATAATCATGATGCTGGTTACAAAAAAAAAACCCTACTTTTGATCCTATAAAACTCATTCATGTTCACAGGTAGATCCTTTGTAATATAATTGTTTTTGGGTTTTTTTTACTAGTACTGTAGTTTTAATATGATACTTCTATACATGAAGCCTCTTTCACATTACTACCTCTTCATTTGTTATCGATCATTTAATCATTATCTGACAAAAAAATATATTAATTTTGAAGTGTACTCTAGTTCAATTAGCCGTCAAACATTAAAAATAAAACTTTTCAAGTCAGCAAAGCTAAACTAAACTACACTGCTAAGATTTTTATATTAATATCTTCAATCGTATCCAAAATCAAGGTCTTTACTGAAAGACTTATAAACGTGATTAAAATTACATTGAAGAACACTTATTAAAAAAATCATACAAAGAGTTTCCACTTATTTCAGTCTTGTATTCATAGGTTGCTCGTGCATGCATAGGCTAAACATACAGGGATACATCTCAATATGCGATAATAAAAATATTTAGGCACTAAAAGTACACAATATAGTTAATCATTTTTTTTCTCAAATATTTTTTTTGATATACCCAGAAAATTATAGGATTTGGTGGGCACTTAACGACATGGGCTGCTCTCATCTTATATCAAGCTTATCTGATCAACATTAATTGGACATTTGGGGAAAAATGTTGCCATAAAGGAAAGCCATAGAAAGAAACTGATTTTGATGTAAATCTTCCCTTTTCTGGACTCCAAGCATGAATTACTTGCACATTCAGGAAAACCATGAATTACTTGCACATTACAATGATTGATAAGTCTGAGAGCCTCCATTCTATAATTCTCTTCTTTGCAGCATATTCAACCATAAAACACTATTTCAATGACATTCAATCAGGTTGTCATTTTACATTATGACAACCTTCAATCATATACTATTGTCAAGCAAGCAGGGACTTTTTTTCTAAACACAAACACAGAGGTAGTCTTTGACTTTGTCTCCACAAAAATTAACAGAAAATCTCGACATGATTTTGAATTGAGATAAGGTGATTCAAAATGGCAGTACATCACATGTTCAAGCCTATGCATACAGTACTTAACACCTTACAGGCGTTATATCATATTTTCGTGTGTCGTCAGGGTAGATCATTCTAGCAGGTAGCGTGGATGGCGTCCAAGATCCTGTTTAGAAATTGAGAATTAGAAATTAAATTGATAAACAAATCAATTAATAAATGAATAGAATGATCAATAACTATATAAATACTTGTCTTTATTCTAATTACACCTCATGTCTCATAGAGTGAAACTAAAAGAACATAATAAACTTGGGTAATTACAGTAGGCTTGGAGGTCTAATATTTTTTATAGAAATGTGACCCTTCTAATAAACTTAATGGCATCAAATGTTTCTTATCATAAAGATATGTTATTCTCATATTCTCAGCATTGTTGACCAAAATCTTTGAACATGTTTTTTTACAGTGCAATCATCACATGAAATGAATGATATTTAAAATAAAAACCTACCAGTTCTTTGGAATGTTCTTGTTACACATGTTGGCAAAGGCATACACGACTCCCATGGCATAGTCATTCTGGAGGAAACAAGAATAATCAATTTTGATGAGGCAAACCATCTGAATATCACAGGTTGAAACCGAATTTATCAAAGATTTCAGGAACAAAATTGCAGCCGGCGTGAATAAAAACATCACAAATAGAAAATTTTGAGTCGATGATTGAACCCAGTTTTGAATTATGGTTGACTGGTTGGGACTAAAGAAATAGTTTTGACCTTATGAGGGGTAAAAACAACAGAATATAAGGCAAAGAGACTTTAAAAGACCTTCGACTCAGGCGACTATTTGTTTAATGCGAAAGTAAACTTACACAAGATTTACTGTAGTTTGATATATTATGATTTCAGCAACAGGATTGTTCATAAGAGAGCTACAGAAAAACAACATGTCATGATAAAAAGCAGAATGTTTAATTGAGAAAGAAAATGTTGAAATTTTCTTTCATCTCTTCCTCCATCTTCACTTAAATAAGTAGAAATCATAGGAACATTTGAATTGGGAATCCCACCTTATGCAGATGTAACTTCAAATGACATAAAATCCTCTGAAGAATCCATTTTGACCAAGATTTAATAATGACTAATTTACCTGTCCAAGCCTGAAGCAGCTATCAGAGAAGAGTTTGGCGGCGCTATGGTAGCAGTCAGAGTTGGTGATGGTGAGCTGATCAGGCCTCTGGAGGTGGCTCTCTACGGCCGCTGGGTCGACAGCCTGGATGATCTCCCTCATTGTCTGGATGATGTCACGCTGGGTCTGTGGAAGAACAGTATTACTTGGATTTATATTCTAGGTATAATACCATTTCAATTGACGCCACAGAAATCGCCAACTCTTGAAAAATCACAAAGGTAGCTTATAAATTAAATTCTTCTAGTTGTTTGGATAGTTCCTCTAAATCCTGCTGGTTTACCTCTACTATCAAGAGCCAAGTGCAATAATATCAAAAAGAAGGAAATGCAAGACTAAGGTTGCAGGTGTGTCCTCTCTCTCTGGATCTTGGTCACATGGTTCCAGAAGGGTGTTTCATAAAGCTTATCGCAGCGACACACACTCATTCTATGACAGTTATCAAAGCAACAGTCAGCAATAGTGCTTTCCATGAGTGAAAGCGTTGTGGTGTAGTGGTTCCTAATCTCGCCTTTCAATCCAAGGGTCAGCGGTTCGAATCCTACTCATGGTAGTAATTTCCTTCAGCAAGAAATTCATACACACTTTGCTGCACTCAAATCCAGGTGAAAATGGGTACCTGGTAAGAATTTATTCGTTGAAAATGCTTGAGCGCCTAAGTGGCTGGTTCAGCAGTTATAGCCAGAGAAATAATATGGTACCTTGTATCAAGCGCAGCAGAATATATGCATATAGTGATTGCACTGTATAAATGGACCTATTATCATTATTATTATTTCATCCAAATAAAATCAAGGAGTTGCTTGGACTAGTCTTTATTGACTCATTTGTCCCTGAATCTGCCGTAATAATCAACATAACATCTTGCATGAATTTCTGGATGTGAATGTTCTAAGCCTACCTGAGCCAAGATGATGATCTTCTTGAGGATGGCATCTCTGTCTGAGGGATGAGTGGTCTTCATCAGACGACGGTGGAGCATCGTCATCTCAACCTCACGGGAGGGAACAAAGTCAAGCTGAACGAGAAAAAAAAAAGATAACTGTTTAAAAATGCAGTAAATGTATAGTCACAGTTCTGAATGGTTCTACTGGTAAAAAAGCTATTTTCCTGCATTCAGGAAGGTCAAAAGGTTGCATGAGTAAAATGCAATTCATGATTTCATCATTTGTTTGCAATACTAACATTTATTTTGTAAAAATGTGCTGTGTAATGAATGTTATCTGACAGCAATGCTTTGAGGAAAAAATAATGGAATTTATCTCTCTCCCCTCCCCCCTTCTTATAAAAAGGTAAAAAGTGAACACCCAAATTCTCTTTACTACCAATGACAGAAAAAAATCAAGTAGTGAAACCATTCATATAACAGCAAAGTACAGCAAAATTCAGCAAAATTTGTCAACTTTTCTCAATCTGATTAAATGTTAAAATCATAAAATGATTTAAAACATTACTGATAAATGTTTTACTCCTCTCTCATTGTACAAAGCAATGTATGTAAATGAAATGTTATTCCTTTACATACCTCGCTGACAGGTGTACGGTCACGGACAGCCTCGTTCATGATATGGACCTGCCTATTAGCACCTGACTGGAATTTACTAACTGTGGCTGATGCCATAGTCAAGTTACCATACTCCTGAGGGTGACTCTTCTTCGTCTCTTGCTTCACGATCTGAAACTGTTGCTTCAGTGTCTCGGTTTTTAGGTTCTCCTGTATGAGAGAAATGGATGGTGTGAAGATAATGTGATTGTTGGGATGTTACTCAGTCATTCCCTTCATTCATTCAATTCAAATATAAACTTGAATTAGGCTGAAATAACAGATGTAGAAATAAGAAAACCAATACAACCAAGAGCAGCTCTATCAATACCAACATCATCATTGTCATCATTGTAATTATCATCACCTTCATTTTCATCATTATCACCATTATCGTCATCATCATCATCATCATCATCATCATCATCATCATCATCATCATCATCATCATTATTATCATCATCATCATAATCATCATCATCATCATCATCCCATCTCTCTTCTCCTCCTCCTCCTCTTCAGAAACCTTACCACATCAGAGTCCTCCATCCAGTGGATGGTGAACTCATCACCAAGGCAGTTATCATTCTCCCCATCCTCCCTTCTCTCTCCCCTCCCTCTTCCTCCCTCCCCTCCCTCTCCCCTCCGTCTCTCACCCATTCTCCTCTCTGGAAGCCTTACCACATCAGAGTCCTCAATCAAGTGGATGCTGTACTCATCACTAAGGCAGTTATCCTTTTCCTGACCCTCCCTTCTCTCTCCATCTTCCCTTTTCCTCCCTCCCCCGACTCCTCTCTCCCTCCACCCTCCTCCTAGCTTCTCCCTCTCTTACCCCTCCTCTCAAGAAGCCTTACCACATCCGAGTCATCCATCAAGTGGATGCTGTACTCATCACCAAGGCAGTTACCCTTCTCCCCATCCTACCTTCTCTCTCCATCCTCCCTTCTCTCTGCTTCCTTCCTTCCTTCCTCAGTTCCTTCCTTCCTTTCTACTTTCCTACCTTCCTTCCTACCTTCCTTTCTTCCTTCCTTCCTTCCTTCCTTCCTTCCTTCCTTCCTTCCTTCCTTCCTTCCTTCCTTCCTTCCTTCCTTCCTTCTTCCTCCTCCTCCTCCTCCTTCTCCTCCTCCCTCTCCCCTCTCTTCTCTCTGGATGCCTTACACATCTGAATCCTCCATCTAGTGGATGCTGTACTCATCACCATGGCAGTTTTCCTTCTCCCCACCCCCTTATCTCTCCATCCTCCCTTCTCTCCCCAACCTCCCTTCTCTCTCCATCCTCCCTTCTCTCCCCAACCTCCCTTCTCTCTCCATCCTCCCTTCTCTCTCCATCCTCCCTTCTCTATCCATCCTCCCATCTCTCTCCATCCTTTCTTCTCTCTCCTGCCTCCCTCCTCCTCCTGCCTCCCCCTCTTTCCCATCCTCTTCGGAAACCTTACCACATCAGAATCCTCCATCCAGTGGATGCTGTACTCATCTCCAAGGCAGTTATTCATGGAATTATTACAGTAGTATCCCCATGAAGACTCATCCGGGTTAGCTGCGGTGGTAGCAAAGATGTTGAGGTTCTCGGCCATCCCCTCAAACATAGAACCACTCTCACAGGCTTCCATGTAGAAAACAAGCTATAAAATCAAGATTTTACAAATATTACAATGTTCTTATTCATAACGATGAAATCTAATATTCAAATAAAAATACTACTTTCAAAAACACAAATATTCAATGAGGAAAATTTGTCACCTCTACCTGATATCATTCAGTAAAAAATCATGTTGACTTTTCAATGAGGAAGTATGGACAATATAATTGAGCAAAGTAGGAAAATCGTGGAGCACCAATGAAAAGAAAGAGCCTAGCAGTTCTTGGGGTTTGGTTTAATTGTTCAATTCAATTGAATATGACATTCACAAAGTCATCCAGTCACATAGAGGCCCAATTAAACAAGATTCAACATGACTCTTCGTTCAGGGACAATTGTTAACTGAACGAAGAGTCGTATCGAATTGTGTTCAATCAGGGCTTCAACGTGACTGGGGCTCATCTTGAGTGTACTGCTGATAAGAATTGCCTATAGAATAATGTGAACACCAGAACTTTACTCCAATAAACATAAATATATGCCTACTGCTTACACACATCGGATTCCCTTCTCAAAAGTCAGTAAAAATTGGATTGAAAAGTGAAATTCAGTGACAACTGACAATTGAAAATTGAAAATTGAAAATTGAAATTCAATGAAAACTGAAAATTGAAAATTGAAAATTGAAATTCAATGAGATAATTGAAAAATGAAATTCGATGAAAATTGAAAATTGAAATTCAATGAAAATTGGAAAATTTAAATTAAATGAAAATTGAATTCAGCAAGAATGTATGACTCACCTTAGAAAATTTCTGTTTGCTGTGCAGTTTCTCCAGAGCATTCATCATATCTTGTTTTTCGACCTACAGAACAAAGATGAAAGAGAGGTAATTGTAGTTTCAATCAAAATTAGAATTTCTGCATATTCTAATATGAAAATAAATACTCTACAAGCATTTCCTTTAATATTCAGAGTCCTATTGCATAAAGATCTAATAACCAATAAACATTCAGGATCCCACAATAGTTAGCACTAAATACTGACATTGACAGTGATCTAAATTCTGTTCAATGGCAAAAATGGAATGGGAAACAGGACAATGATATTGCTGAATTTTCACTCAATTTTCTCAAAGAATTAACCGCTGTCAAGTTAAATTCAAGTTTTCTTCAAAAATTTGAAACACAAAATCATTTCAGCCCGTCCAGAAGAAAATGAGCTCTTATGACTTTTGCCTGATTCCATTGTCACTGGTCAAAATCAATTCAAAATAATCCCAACCATTCACTAATGCAGCAGGATCTTTGTTCAAACCATGGAAATGTCCGAGCTGATATATCCATGTTCAAACCAGGAATATGTCTGTATGCTATTTTCTTCCTTAAAATTCTAATAAAAAAACTACATCTAAAATGAATTTTAATTTGTTACAGCACGGAAATCATACCTCTCCATCTGGGAAGGCAATGATATCTGGACCACCATGATCAGCAAAATACACAAAGACATGATCATTGCTGTCACTGTAAAAAAAATAAAAATAATAAGAAAGAGATAGAGTTGATAGAGAATGTCCAGTTACAGAAAAACAAATTTGATGCTTTAATACTAGATCACTACAACAGAATTGCTAACCTTCCAAAATACGAGGATAGATATTAAAATGTAAAATTGCAGAGCACTTGAACCACATATTCAGCCAATCTTCAGGTCCGCATATACATGTATGCTGCCCATTTATCGAACTCCGAGTCATGGCTCGAACACCCGACACCTCTCAAAATCAGTTTGACCGTTATGAAACACCTCTTTTTATTTTGTCATTACTTCTCTGAATTTGCAACAGTTATTATGATTTTGGTAT
>BQKZ01002632.1:23205-38551 GCA_036244855.1 Temnopleurus reevesii | reverse complement strand
TTTATTAACCATCAGAAAAATTCACAATAAAAGAATTTTGTTGAATCAGATTTATCCGTAAAAGATTATTTTTGCTTCAGAACGGGAATTAAATTGGCAAAACATAGCTGATTATTTGCTATGATTTTATCCTGGGCACACTGAATCCAAGTCTTCTTTTACAGAATGACAGAATATTATTTAATGCATCACTCATAATTCATTTAGCACCACTGGGGCCGTATTCTGAAATCGTTCATATCTTAAATTCGTTCTTATCTACGTCACTTTCCTAAATCGGTATTCTGAAAACGTTCTTATCTTTCTTCTTAACTTTCTTCCTGACTTTCTTCTTAACTTCTGCCAAGTTGACACCGCCCACAAGATTTAGCGCGTAATATTGATCTAAATACACGCAAACAAGATTTAGGATCAATTCTGAAAATCTTAAATTTGTTCTTATCTTTCCCTGTATTTAAGAAGGTATTTATGATAGGGGTGGGGGTAGTATATCTCACATAGTTTTGAATTTGCCGATTAACGAACTAGTAAAATATGCTCAACAAGCGAGAAGGAGACCATACTTGAATAACAATGTCAAATATGAAACATTTTCTATAAATTTCATTAGGAAGAAAAATAAGAACGATTTCAGATTACCCCCCTGGTATTTCAGTTGAGTTTGATTTTATTTTGAATCAGCAATTTTTTATATATTTGCAGAATTCAGAGGGTATTATTATTGAGCCACCATGTTACAAAAAAAAATTATGATTCAACACCAACTACAAAATGAAACAAAAACCAGCCGGTGTTAGTATTGACCTCTGATTCAAATAATCTATAGTTCCGGTTGATGGTGTTTCGATCCTCTTGGATTCTGACTATCATCTGTGGAACCAAGGTTCAATTAAACAAACAAAAAACCATAAGACTTAAATAAATACTGGTTTTGTATTCAGTGTTAGTGTGTCTACACAGGAACAATCTTCTATACAACACATAAAAGGGTCGTTCTAGTCAGCTGATTGGTATAATTGTACCACATGATCATTCCAAAAAATGTTCATCGCTGCAAGGCCGTGCATTTCTTGTGCAAAGCAAACTTCTATTGAACTTGCGTTACAAATGCACACAGTGGTTCAAAGAACCTTACACCTAATTTCAGGTACTAAGTCAAAATATTCCATTGAAACATGAATCAAACTAAAGTGTGAACTCACATTCTATTCATCGGACTGGTCTGCCGCTACTTTCGTTTTCATCACAACATCAGTTTGCAGATATTGACTTAATTTTCCATCATTTTTAACTCCTTGTATCGCATATCACTTTTTAATTATTTCAATTATTTTTTTTTCATTCTGAATAGCCATCTGAGAGATGGAATAACGTATTCTCTGTGGACTGCTAATCTCAGTGTCTTCTTCGCATGCACACTGCGACATTTTGCTCCGGCTTGTTCGCAATGCGCTTGCTCAAAAGATACCTCTATGCAGTCCACATTTGTTTATAATCAACTCTGTTTTATGTGTTATTCCTACAATTAAAAATTGCTCCCTAGACCATAAAGAATTTGACATTTTATTCTTAAAAATTTATTCACATATGATTTTTTAAAGTGATGAAAATTTTTGCATTGAACATTGAATTTAATTCAATTGTCCATGAGGGTATAAAATAAATACATGCTATATTACATAAACCTACATGCTTTATAGAATATTTAATAATCCTCAACAAAAATGTAATGCCGCACAAGGATCTCAAATTATGTCACATTCAACCTCAGGTCAGCTGATTAAGATGACAAAAGAACAATAGAATATTATTCTATGCTCATGCTCATAACTTGTAAGTGGGCTTGCTTAATTCTACCATGGAAATAAAAATTAATTTTTATGATTCTTCATTTCTTCCTCTCTGCAAAGGTTTCCTTTACAAGAGAAACTGGGAGTTATTGTGCATTGTAATAATCACAAATCAAATCATATCACATGTTGGCAGGAATATAATATTAAAGAAAATATTGTAATCTTCTTCTTCTTCTTCTTTTTTGGTTGGCTTCCTCCAGTGTGGAGAACTGTCATCGGGACAGGATTTCTTCAGGTGCATGTAGTTTACATGATGGGAGACGTCATTTATGATGGAAGTCTATAAAGGCACGCACCTTATTTCTGAGCAAATATAAAACAGTAAAATATATCATTCAATCACTGAATCTGGCATCACTCAAAGGAGAATATTCTGAAGATTATGAAGATATTATATTGAACAGAAAAAAGCAAAAAAATCGTCCACGATCAGGAACAGTTTCCGACAACGTCTTTCAAACTGTAGTAGTTTTGGAACACATTTAAAGGCACGCACTGATGTTTGCCGATCAAATAAACGAAAATTATCAACTTTTATTGCTATAATTTTTACTTCCTAATGTCATATAAATACTAATGATTAATATGAAATGGTATAAAATCATTGGTATTAAAGAAAGCTTATGATTTTGTGCCCAATTCGTGACTGCATAGACAAGCCACAGAGTTTTTCTAGCGCGTATTTGCCATAGATAAAACGCGCATTTTGAATGCATGCCTTTTTATTACGCGTGCCTTTATTATGAGCGGACCATACAGCGAGGTGTTGATTTTAATTAAATTATTATTCAACCTTATTGAAAGTTTGGTATCATGAACAAAAACAATTAAAAATTATAATTGGAATTATTTTTAGAAATTGGTACCAAGATTTATATCAGCGAGATATAAATGTAGAAACTAAAATGTTTGAGTTAATATTATTTCTAATGAGTTAATATTTGTTTAACTATATATAGGCCTATACTGCTATAGGCCTATTAGTATTACTGGCATCTATTGCCTACTAATTTCTTTTGGCATTAGAAATATCATCTAATTTATGACGCATTTGAAATGTAAAGTTAAGAGTTCGGTTACTTTTAATTGGGACACAATTGTAAAAACACAAAAAAAATATAATCTACCTGATGTCTGTAATTGTACCATCCATTTGATCCTGCAACGAGAAGAGCCCAGTGTTTCACACCGGAGGGTTCGGGCTGAGGCTCGGGGTCGGGGAAACGAGAATGATTTCGGAAAAGATGCTCTGGAAAAGCAAATGTCGACCCGATGGCCAACAGACCGAGAAGAAGAACGGCGGCAACTTTCATCCTGAGTTGATCCTCTAATACGTCTAGTGACTAATTTGACAATGATGTTTATCAACCACGCAGCAGTACTTTTATCTTTTGGACTCGACCAACAAATCCGCGGCGCCGGGCATGCATCAGCTTCGTCTGTCACGATATCGCCCGGGTTGTTCAGGGGTCGATCGTTGATGTTGACATGGTGCTGCTCCGCGCTCGCTCCGCTGGTCATAAACTTTCCCCACAAGTGGTTTAGTCTTAATCGTAAGCGTTATTTATCTTTCTGACTGTTTATCTCTCACAAAAGTAAGCGCAACTGATGCTTTTTCACCCAAATAGAATAGAAAATATTATTCAAGAATTATTCTTTATATATTTGATCGGAATATATAATATTTATTCGAAAATTTTCCTGTTCAAAATGTTTTATTAATGTATATGTTATGTTTGAAAAGACTAAGATTAGAACCCCGTGAGCATTACGTTAGGGACTTTCCCTACAAAACAGCTGAGATCGAAAGGGGCGGGGCGTTGCGAGTTCAACGACGCATTTGCCCGAAACAGCATCCCAATATTGGGGGTTCATAGATATGTCAGGCTTAAGTTGATGTAATATTCCTAACAACTTTGATGGAAGCAAATTATTTTGCTTGTCACTACGACTATGCAAATATGATAAACAAGCTTCCTCCTTTTTACAGGTTAGAAAATATATTTTGAAAACACCCCTCAGCCATCTCCTCCTCCATGCAACCAATTTATTTCACTTTTATCTTCCTTGTTTTCAAAAATCATTTTGAACCATTCTCCTCTCCTGATTATTTCTTAGGTCTTAGCTGTTAAAATCCTAGCTCCAAGTTTACGTGAAAAATTATATCCCTATTTCAATTATACTAAATTTCTTCATTATTCTTCCACATTATTTCACAAAAAGCTTCTTTACTACATTTCCTTTCCTTCAGTCTTTATATTCTAATTAATCTTTCACACAAACATGAAAATGCACACAAATAACAAATACATACATGCACTTCACATATACACATACAGTTCACCAGCTATGCTATAGGGTTGGGGTCTCTCCCTCTCTCTCTCTCTCTCTCTCTCTCTTTCTCTCTCTCTCTCCCACTCTACATCCTCTCTTGCTCTCTTTCCCTTACTTTCTCTCTATCTCTCTCCCTATCTCCCCCTCCCCGCTCTCTCTCTCTCTCTCCCTCTCCCTCTCACTCACTACTCTTGCTCTTCTATTTCCCTTTCTTTCTTCAATTTTATCTCTTTTTCTATCCAACAGCCCATTCAAAACCTGTCCTTGGCCTCCATCTCAAAATAATTATATTTTACTGCTCAATGTGTAACAAGAAGAAAATATAAAATTTACACAAGATAAACATTGTATATGACACAAAGAATACTTATTCATTTAATCTATATTCTCTTTATAAACAAAAATATATTACATTTTTACAAGAAAATGCAAATACAAAACAAGGTGATAAAAATTGGAAAGTTGTAAAAGGACGGTAGGGTCATAGATAATACATAGATAATTTGAAAGACATTTCAAAAGGTCATGCATCCCTAAAACAGCATGGAAATCACTGTCCACTGTTTCATTATTCACAAATTTATTGCAATTACATTGAAAAATGATGGTTCATAAATCCTGCTTAATGATTAAGCAATTTACAGATGGCAGGTAAAGTTTGGAGATAAGATTATACTTAATTTTACATAAACTTTTTGATAAAGAGTAAAGATATACATCTGTACTGCAGTCATGATAATAACAAGCATTTGATGGAAATGAAACATTTTATAATTCTTGACACATCATATACTATCTACAACAGTTCATGTAATTCTTTCCATATATTCTTTTTATTCTACACTAATATAGAAAATCTACTGTGCACTTAAATGAACATTTCTGATTTCTGACTCTCGCTCTACATATCTTATATACAAAATAAAACAATACTTCTATTAGTCATGAATATTGAATAGATAAATACATTATACTTCATTCATATACAATAATGTACAATTTACATATATTAGTCGCTGGAATGCTTCACAAAAATATTCATCAAGGACAGCATATATTGTCAAAAGCAAGATATTTCAATAGTTTTCCCTAAATGTTTGTCAAAATGACTTTGCTATACATCAATACCCCATAAAACGCATGCATGTTGATTTAATAAAGTGTACTACACAGTGCAACACTCAAGATTAAATACGCAGATAATAACTGATAATCTAGTCTTATCTACCATTATACAAATACCTCTTTTCATTGAATGTTTACAGCGTTGACAATGGAAAAGGTTAAATATTATGTTATTGTCAATTAATAAAGTTTATCTTGTAGCCGTGCATGAAGTCAAATGACTTCATTCTCTCATTCAAGAATATAGAATTGGTCGGAAATCAAATTTTGAATATTTTCTACTATCGTCAAAAAGTTGTAAACTAATAATGATCATTTTACTTCAATGTCAGGTCTTTGTATCACAAAGCTATAACCATGCAAAACCAACAAAATATTCTAATGCTTGAGTTATACTCATTAGCATACTGCATGGGTATCAAACGCAAACAAACAGCTGAATAAAAATCAATAAAAAAGCAAAGGTAACAAATTAAATAATAGTTTTACATCAACGTTTATGGTTACAGTCTAAGCAAGACTTCTTAAAAGTTTGTTGACATAGAATTTTCAAGCACTAGAGCAAATTAAGAACAGCTGTACCACAATTGAAAATTCACATGCTGTGCTCAACTGTGGAAATTACACACAACAAAATGACTGAAAATACAATCAGTTAAAATCATACAAAATAAATCATACCAATCTCCTGAATGTATCATCTTCTACTCAAAAAATGAAATACCAATGAACAAGGATAAAGACCATATAAATTTCTATGAACAAAACTAAAATCTATATGCACTGTACATACGCAGTTAACTTCTATGTGTATAACATAACCACATATATTCTTTAAATTGCACCTGAAAAAAAACAATTATATTACACATTTTATAATAATAACATGTCATATTTACATAGAGCCAGTATCCGCCAGGCTCTGACGCTCATGGCGCTCTACAAAAACGATACATCAAAGACACTTCATTAAGTAAACAAAGCTAATGATCAATGCTACCCAAACTGAAGCACCACAGTATGGATCATAATTGGGTGGGTGAATACAGTAATACTGATTCTTCGAAAATCAACTGGCGTACTTTTATAATATTCTGCGAAATGCTTTATAATAATGATAATCATCTTTTAATAAAGAAAGAAAAAAAACATAATATATCAGCAGATCACTTGGTAGAGCTTTGCACATTTCATATTCTGATAAAGCATGGAACAATGTACAAATCTATCACAATAAACGTTTACTGCTAATCCACAGCGCAGGGAGGAGAGTACTCAATGAAGTAGAACAAAAACATGAATATCAAGTACTTCAGTCATAACTGACACGATAAATAGTTCAATACTCATTTTAATGTGCTTTCTAGAGACATGCTACAGAGCACATCAGAATTTTTACTTCCCCGTTATCGCTATAGAGCTGAGGACAATGGAATCAGTATACCTAATATACCTATCATTCTGATCTTTTATAGTGATAACAGGTATCAATGATTTCTGAATGGCACTGTGTATAGGGACAAATATAATTCATTTCTATTCTATCATGTTATGATAACAAGCTGGCACCCTACCCTAATCATCCAGCTGACACAAAAGTGCCACGCCCCTCCGTATCCAGAAATCTGGCGACTGCTCAGTGGGGAGATCGATGGATGTGACAAAGTTTGTTGAGAGACCTGTGGAAGACAAGGTACCTGACCTGGCCGAGGTACGATAGAGGGGGCACTCGTAGACAGGGTAGGTCCTCTTTCTGATGGAGGTGGCTGCTGATTGGGGTGGGGTGGGCGTAGGGGCAGATGTGGATGGGGTGGGTGGCACCATGCCCTCTGGTGGTATCTGAAATAACAATGAAATAACACAAAAATAATTAAAATAATTGTACTTGAATATGATTGTTTATTGTTAAGAGTTAATCATCAGCAAAGGTACATATTAATATTGATTATTTTTTATTATCCTCTTATAAAAAAAAAAGTTCTAAAACACATTTGATTTGACCTAAAACCTATCATAGGTTGCAACCTGGATAAAAGATATTTGAAGAAATCAACTATTTATGTTGTAAGATGTCACTGACTGATTCTTCTGAAATCAGTTTTGTGTGTTACCCACTGTAGCCTTTTTCAGCACAATATACTGAACACAAATCGAAGTCTAGGAACTTATATTTGGTTCGAGTAACAAGATCACAAATGATTCAGTTGACGTCTGTCTTATCACTAATAATCAACCTGGATTAAATTCAATGTCTAATTTTCCACAACTACTTTCTACATATGAAAGTTATTTTGAAGATAGGACAAGATTTCTGACCTGAGTTGGAATGAAGTGTACTTCTGGAAGACGGCAGAACCTCTCCTCGGGTCTTGAATCTCTGATGGTGTGGTTGAGGGGGTCAAAACGTGCCCCATCCAAGAACAAGCCAAACACTAGCACTCCATCAGCAGGGGGATTAGAACCCTGAAAAAAAAACAATTAATTAAAATTTTACTTTTTTGTTTGTTTCTAACTCTTTGAAAAGAGACAATAATACAATCATTTTGTTACAGATTACATTTGATCGCTTTAATAACTTAAAATTGGAAAACATTGTTGCTCAGGTTTTTTTCTTTCCTTCTTATTCTGTCATGTTCTGTATTTCATTAAACTTATCATTTTAATACTCTCTTTCTCATTTTAATCAATGAGAGATTTGAGGGGTGGTAAATTAATTTATTTTTTATCTTTTCAAATTTAAAACACAAATTTCAAATTCATATATGTCTATTTATTGCCCATGTAATACACATGCATACAATGATAAAGCTCTCGTAAATCTGCAACTGTTTATGAAATCAATTTTTCTTCTTCAAAATCTATACAATTCATCTAAAGAATGAACAGTCCTTTAACTTGATTCTTCTTCTAAAGATGTTCTAACAACTGTCCAGCACTGATTACAACATACAAAACTAAACATATTTTCCAGCATTTTCCCACCTTGTAAGCAGATTCCCGTATTTTGACATCCTGTTTGACATTACTAAGACTCTCTTCTGTATCGTCAGCGGTCGTCATGATGCGGAAGTCAAAGGTCAATGAGTCAACTGACACTCCTTCCCTTCTTGCGTGGTTCTGCTGCACAGCAGTAAGGAAGCCTGCAAAGGAAATAATTCATAGTTGTTTTTTTTAACATTTTTTCACTTTTTTTTGTTTGTTTGTTTTTTTACTTTATTCTGTTTATTTTTAAACAAAGCATATTTGATCAGTTACGCAACAAAACATCTACAAATTTCCTAGCATGCCCTGGTTGCTTCATGTCGTAATAATAAGTTTGCTTTTCATGAAACGATCTTAAAAGTTCCAAGAGACTTGAAAGAAAGTAGCCAGTGATTTGCATGATCATTAATTCTTTGAGGGGATGTCTCACAAGCATTAACCCTGCCTCCCCCCCTTCCCTTTGGACCTATTTAGGGTTAAGGCAAAAGAATCCTGTTCTAAAATGATCATGGACCTCTAAAAATTTCAGTGTCACCTTCTCAAGCATATAAGAACAAAACTAGTAGGGAATACAATTTGTGGTTAGGAATATCTCCTACCCCTAAGCATATTCTCAATAATCTTTCTGCACTCACCCTGTGGGAAGAAGAAACCAGGTAGCCAGAAGCTCCTGGGTTGCTCCCTCAGGTTATCCACATCCTCCGGTTCCAATGGAGCCTGTACCTGAGCTCCAAGTGCTTTCTCCCTGCGCTCCTTGGCCGCTATGATGAGATCGGACCACCTGGAGAAGAAGTCCACCCTCTGCTGGAGATCAATGTTCCATGACCCAAGAGGCTTGCAGGACTCATAAGCAGCTTGCTGTATGGATATGAGATGTAATAATAGGTAGAATGTGAGCAAGTTCTTTATCTCAGATGTAAGCACAAATTAAAACTTACTAAATGTACATATGACGACCCCCCCCCCCTCCCCCCTAAAAAAAAGAGCACTTTTGTCTAAATACAAGGCAATGAATATTCATCATAGTTTGTCTGATAACACAATCTCTCCCTCAATGACTTGCATTTGGGTAGTCCTTCCCCAAATGTACTGTTGCTATGACAGGTAGCTTTCCTGCTATGTCGTGGACACCTTTCCAATGATGACTTGCCATTGTGAGGCTGTTCCCCAATCTATTCCTATTCCCTCAAGCAATCTGATTGAGCTAGAATGTTTACCTGCCAAGCTTTAGGTACCCTCTGACTCAACAAAGCCGTGAACATTTCTTCCATTTGGTCTGACATCATCGTCCCAACCTTGATGTTGTGTCTTGGGGAGGCCCTTCTCAAATCTTGAGATTCAACTAGATTGCTTACCTGCCAAGCTTTGGGTACCCTCTGACTCAACAAAGCTTTGAACATCTCCTCCAGCTGATCAGACATTACAACCTCTCCCTTGATCGCTAGGGCCAAGGAGTTCAGTGAGGTGTGGATTACCTCCAGTAAACGATTGAAACGGTCAATCTCCTGGCGTAGGATAGTCAGTAGAGCTGATGGCGTCTGAGGTTCTTCGTCTGACTTGACCGTTGGTGTGACCACTAAAGATAGAAATAATGGAAATAAAAAATAAATATAGAACTGTCCTATCTATAATAAACTATATGAAAATAATCTTGACGCAAAGGAAATGGAGTATATACAAATTAAATGTCTCTCATTACACTTTGCATATTCACAGTGCCAGTATATGGAAACTGGTTTCTACTTTCTATTTTGCATGGTGTGCACCCAACTGACTTTTTTTTTGCTTTTTTTGTGTAACTTTTGATCAATCCTATTAAGCCTTTTCCTTCGATTACAAAATCAAAGTCTACAAACCATCAAATATCAACTCCAAAGAGCTTTCGTAAAAACTTTGTAAAGCATATTTTTGAATAATTTACTATTTCAAAATATTTCTGGGGTAAAACACACAGAAAGAATCTAAAATCAGATCATTCCCTACATTTCTGTCCATTCCACAAAGTGCTGAAAAAAATTAAAATGAACACAAAAGATCTCTCTTCAAGTATTGTGCCAACATTCAAAAGGGCTCATAAAAATGACGATGCTTGAGCCTCATCTCAACATAAGCACCAAATCCTTTTTAAAAAAGCATTGAAAATATAAAGAATGTAATTTTTACCATTATTCAAAGAAGAAAGATACAAAAATAATGCAAAAGTTTTGATAAAAGATGAGCATAACCAACTCCAAGAATGAAAACAACCATAGCATAGCAAATTAACACAAACAAAGTGAATCCCAACAACCAAAATAACAATGTTGATACATTCACTCAATACTACTTGCCTTCATCATCAGAAGTGTCATCTAATCATTAGAAAAACAGTGTTAGTATTTTGATATAAATGTTTGTGAAAATATAATTTAAGAAGTAAGCAGAATTATTTGTATCTTACGAATGCATTTCACAAAAAGAAAACACATGATTGTTGTTCAGGTGGAAGCAGTTAATGTTCATAGGTTATTAAACACTTACATGCACATGATTATAGAAAATATTCCCTGTGTTTTACAACATGAGAACATAAGGTAATAATGAAAATGCAATTTGAAAATGCAGCTATTTTTTACAGTTAGCAGACTAACACAACGAAGATTAGTAGTGGTTATAACAGCTGGCATTGCAACAATAAACAATATAATAGAGTACATATATTTATAACTCTAGCCGAGCCTCCTCCAAGCCATCATCACCATCCTCATAGTCGTTATCCTCGCTATCATCATACCATCAGCTTCATAATCATCATCATAATCGTTGTTTTCCTCCTACTTCTCTTCCTCATAATCATAACCATCATCATACTCATCATTATCATCAACATCATAATCATCATAATCATCATAATCATCGTCATCATCATCGTCATCATTATTCTTGTCCTCCTCCTCATCATCACCATCATCAACATCAGTATCACTATCATTAACTTCATCATCATTCTCATGACCACTACAATCCATCGTACCATCATCATCATCATCATCATCATCATCATCATAATCATCATCATCATCATCTTTTATTCCCCAATCCCACATCTCTCACCTTTTTGTTCTTTCTTCCCAGCTCCAAAGCCCCCTCCACCACCCATGTTGAATCCAGGGAACATGCCTCCGCCAGCTCCTGGTTCATCTTTAGCTTGCTTCCTGGAGAGACCTCTGAGCTTCTCTGGCTCTCCCATATCACTCTGGATGTTCTCCGGCAGATGACGTCTGATCTCCTCTGCAAGCTCCAGGACTATTTCATCGCTGGTCTTGCCCGTCCTGCAAGCATTAAATCAAGTTATGTGAAATAGCCGATGGACCCTTAACATACCTTCTGTCCTGTGCAAAGACCCTAGGCCAATCGTACCATTACATAATTATATAGTGGCAAGTGTGATTCTAAAAACGAAGTGCAAATTCATATAATTGTAAATACAAGCTAAAACTTATCTGCGAAGGAATTCCATCTTCTGACAAATACTGAAACATTACCACAGGCTACTGTCTTTAAAATTTTACACAAATATACAAGCTGGTTTGAGCCTCTGCTTCTTGATCATCATCATCATCATCCTTCTTTCCATTATTTTTTTTGTACTCTTGTCCTCTTTTCTCTTTTGCATCTTTTTTTATTTCTTAAATATCGTTAGTCTTTCATTTGCTCTGCATGTCTCTTCACATTGCATTTCACTTACCCCATCATTTGCATGCTAACCCTGGGTTGCACAGTGAGCAGTGTGTTGACTAGTTTCTGTGCCTCACTCTCCCGATAAGCTTTCTCAGCATTAGGGTGCATCCCAAACACCTCTGGCCTGTCTGCCTCTGGGAGATCCTCTATGTAGGTCTGGCAGGCTGAAAGCGAGAAACCTTTGGGTAGAGGGTGGTAGATCTGTGAGGAAAGAGGAATGAATGAAATGATAGATGGACATTTTAAATTTCTTGTTGATTTCTTGTCTGTCTGCCTCTGATTGAGCCTGAATGTAGGACTGGCAGGCTGACATTGAGAAACCCTTTGGCAGAGGGTGGTAGATCTATAAGAAGAGATTGAATGACAGATGAAATGATGAATTAAAAGATTAAAACTCTACTTGATTTCGGGTACGTTTGCTTCTGATAGACCCTCGATGTAGGTCTAGCAGGCTGACAGCGAAAAGCCCTTGGGTAGAGGGTGGTATATCTATGAGGAAGGAGGGAAGAAGAATAAAATGGATAAATGGAAAGGTTACATTTCTAGTTGATTTCTGGTATGTGTGCCTCTGGTAAAGCCTTGATGTAGGTCTGGCAAGCAGATAATGAAAAACACTTGTGAAGAGGTTGGTATATCTATGAGGGTTATGGAACAAAAGATGAGATGCTGAATAATTTTTTTTTTATTCTAGTTGAGTTCTGGTATGTGTGCCTCTGGAATACCCTCTATGTAAGTCTGTCAGGCTGAGAGTTAGAAACCCTTTGGTAGAGGGTGGTAGATCTATATGAAGAGATGAAATAAAATATGAAATGATGAATTAATAGATTAAAACTGGACTTGATTTCTGGTATTTCTGCATCTGAGAGACCCTCTGTGTGCGTCTGGCAGGCTGACAGTGAGAAGCGCTTGGGAAGAGGGTGGTAGATCTCTATGGGACGATGATTTGGAGTTAACATAGTACAATAGCACCTGTAAGTTTTTTTCATTAAAATCATTGAAATCTATTACTCCATTTTCTTCATAACAGCCCAGAATACTCCAAATAATTTTGACAAAAAGAGATAGAGAAAGAAAGAATACAATGTTAGGATCGCTTCTTCCACAAAATATCTCAAAAATGAAAACAGAGGCAAATGCATGTATAGACAAACAAATAGACAGAGAATCCTACAAATGAATGTACAAGATTTACAAAAAATTATACAGAATTACGAACATACTAGGCTAACAAATATACCAAAACAGGCATAAAACAGACACAAAGAGAAACAAACACACCATACATATATAAAACCTAGATGAATCCTCGACCGCGCATGGTCAAAATTTATGCCTTCGCCATCACGCAATCAGAAATATATTTCCGGCTTTATTGTTCCATGCCATCAGAAATCAAAAACATTTTTCAAATTTTGGGCACTGCGACCTTTGACCCTGTGAACCCCAAATCTCATCAGTTTTTCCTCACATGCTTACACATAATTAAGCTATACACTAAGTTTCAAAGAAATTGGTTCAATTTTTCTGTTATAAGTTATAACAATAATGAGCTTTATCGGGTTTTTCTGCCCGGTGACATTTGACCTTTGACCCACTGAACCCAAAATCTAATCAGTTCATCCTCACATACTTATACATACTTGAGCCAAGTTTGGTCAAAATCTGTACAGCAGTTCTGAACTTATTGCGGTAACAATCTATTTTGGGTGATTTTTACAAGTTTTTTGACCCTGTGACCTTTGACCTTTGACCCACCTAACCCAAAATCTAATCAGTTCATCCTCACATACTTATACATACTTGAGCCAAGTTTGGTCAGAATCCGTCAAGCGGTTCTGAACTTATTGCGGTAACAAGGTCCGGACGGACGCACGGACGGACGGACAACCCGAAAACATAATGCCTCCGGCACCACCTTATGGTGGCGGAGGCATAATAATAAATAAAATTGAGAGATCACAGCAGAATACAGATCTTAACAGGCGAGTAGCAGTACTCGGGCAAGAGAGCATCTTTACAGTAGAATGTATTAAGAATACTCAGCAAACATCTCCTATCCCAGTTATCAGTGACATGGTCACCATACACCATCTCTCTCATACACTTTCTATCCTACTTATCAGTGACATATCCACTATAAACACACAGACAGACAGATACAACACCAACCAACATACAAAACATACAAATGAAATTGAGAGATAGCAGCAGAATACGGACCTTATCAGGCGAGTAGCAGTATTCTGGTAAGAGGGCATCTTTACAGTAGAACGTATTGAGAATACTCAGCAAACATCTTCTGTCCCAGTTATCAGTGACACGTCCACCATACACTACCTCCCCAGTGAGGTACTTCAGAGCCTCCCAGGGCGTGCCCTCATGGATGATCAGTAGCATCTTCAGCAACTGCACAGATACCTGCAAGATATGAATTATAGAAATTGTGGCCATTATAAAAGAATTGTGACAGTTGCAGCTTATTAAAAGAAAAATGCAATTGGATGCAACTTCGCAGTTAAACAATAGGTTTAGACAATGTGCGTTTTTTTTTCTGAAGAACATCCCTTAGATTCGCACATCATATGCTGATCAGAATGAATTTTCAAATTTGCAATTGATTTGTATTTATGCAATTGATTTGCAATTATTGGAATTTTGTTTACAATACACCATAGTCATATCAAGAAAGTCCAGCTTCCCACCCTATAGGTACATAAGGTAGCAACAAATCTCATGATTAATTGAGATTGTAGAAGCATCTGAAGAAGTCAATTCAAAATCAATAATAGATCGTAAGTTGACTCCGTTAAAGCCAGAGCAATTATCATTTTTAATTCAAATATTGTCACAGTCATGTACACTGGTAATATTTCATTCTTTGAATTTAATAAAGTAATCAAGATATTCCACAACAAACCTCAAAATCAGAAGCATTGAAGGCATGGGGAATGTTCCATCCCAGGGCACCATACTTCTTACGTTCATTGATAATGGCATTGAAGAAGCAGAGCCCAAAGACTAAACTCCTCCAGTTCTCCCCAGGCTGAGAATCCTCCCACATCTCCTCTGTGATAGCCCCAGCTCCTCCACCACCAAACGACCTCAGCAGGTTGGCTTTCAGTCCCTGGGGTGACTCAACGGTCATCTGGAAGAACAATGATTAATCCACTATTATTACCCTTTATTTAACCCTAATCCCATTGGGATATTTCAGTCATCTCAGTTCATTGGGGGGGGGCTTATTTGGCCCCCCCCCCTCTGATCTTCGCCGTCGACCGCGCGATCGCGCCGAAATTTGGCGTGCACATAGCCCGCGATGTTAACTCTTAGAT
>BQKZ01002632.1:0-22672 GCA_036244855.1 Temnopleurus reevesii | reverse complement strand
TGTCAAAAGTTGCGCGAGACTTGAAAGATAAAAGTCAGAAAAAATTATGGCGCGAGCTTCTCGCGTTTCAGATTTATCGCGAAAATTGTCGAGGGGGGGGCTTTAAAAGCCCCCCCCCCCCTATGGGATTAGGGTTAACATCTTTTCCATTAACTTTACCCACTTTGAAAATCTTGAATCTCTTGCCCCCAAAGAAATATACCATATTGGCCTTGTGTCCTCTGGCAATTCAATCGCCATTGGTTTCCAAATTCCATTAATAAGATGTTTCGTCACATGTGCCTTTTTAATGGGCACTTTATATATTCAACATATCAAAAAAGTTCACTTCTTGAATCTCCATCTCTATTGGTTTGTCTATGCATACAGTGCATGTATGTGCTCTGTGTTTGTTTTTTGCTTTTTAATCCCTTTTCATTTTTTTCTCTGTCTAAAATCTTGAAGTATCTCTATTCAAATCAATTCAGTCTTCAAATTGTGTGCTGTTTGTTTCTTTCTATTTCTCTCACTCTTACTCTCCTAATGAAGTAATTTGATCTTACCTTTAAACCTGTTTGTAAGATAGTTGCTGGGAATGATGGATCAGGTTTAGAACTTAGCCACAGTCTGAATTGAGGATCAATCTCAACATTAGGTTTGCTGAATCTATGGATCAATAATGAGACCAGGTAGAAAGAAAAAGGAAAGACATTAAAATAAAGAATGGGTATACAATCATTTATTTCAACTTTTTCAACATAAGCAAGTCAACATTCTGTCCATATAGTTTAAAAAGTACACTGTAATAATAAGAAACTAAAAACACACCTTTACTGATACTCAAACAACTTAAAAGTAATAATTAATGATAAAAATATACTGGCATTTATATAGTTATATTATTTTAGTACATAATCAGGCGAACTGCTCTATGCGTTTAATTAATGTAATAAAGGCTGATACTCTTCGCTCTCTTACCCTTCAACAATGTCCTGTAGCCTTGGCATGAATGAGGCAGCAAGATGGCAGTTCTGGAGGAAGATCCACCTTCCTTTCAGGATCTGTGCTTTTGAGATGAGTTCCTCAGCCTTCGGTCCCTGGCCTCGCCCTAGAGAGATGAGGTCTACATGCAAAGTGCTTCCTCTCATATCACGGGCAAACTTCATCAGTTGGGCTGTAGGGTCCACACCTATATTCAAGGATATACAAAGTTCATTTTGTTACTTAAGGATAACTTAGGAATTCAGGCAATGCAACTTATTTCATAGAATTCAGTGAACATAACTAAAATAAATATTTCTCAAAGAATGAGTGACAACCATTCTGTAAACAAGCGCAAGGGACATGATCTCTTTCAGTGACATAATGACAGTATTGTTTCACACATGCTATGCATTCCTTGAGCAAACAATCAACATTTTTTGTAGGAAATTTTCTATACTTGATGGTAAATTATATATCTTTAATGTATACAAGAAAAAAAATTGGCTCAGATTATACAAATTTAGCAGACTCGTACCTGGTGATAGTATAAAGATGAGCGGATTGACAGCTGTGGAACCTTCAAAGATTTCCTTCAGGTCAAACCCTCCGCTGGACAGGAACTTGATACCCATGAGCTCATCCACAAAGGCCCTGACAGAAGCCACAAGGTTGTCTGGTCTAAGGACCTTGATGAGAAGGAGTCTCTCGATGGGCTTCAGGAGCTCCCAGCTGAATGTGTTGCCAGTATATGCTGACTCTGGATAAGATTATAAGAACAAGGGTTATAGCACTCTCATGCATAGATCAATAGGAAAACAAGAGAAAAAAAGGGAAAATATCTATGAACCTTGACAGAAGCCACAAGGTTGTCTGGTCTCAGGACCTTGATGAGTAGGAGTCTCTCAATAGGTTTGAGGAGCTCCCAGCTGAATGTGTTGCCAGTAGATGCTGACTCTGGAAAAGATTATAAGAACAAGGGTTATAGCACTCTCGTGCATAGATCAATAGGAAAACAAGAGAAAAAAAGGGAAAATATCTATGAACCTTGACAGAAGCCACAAGGCTGTCTCGTCTCAGGACCTTGATGAGTAGGAGTCTCTCAAATGGGCTTCAGGAGCTCCCAGCTGAATGTGTTGCCAGTAGATGCTGACTCTGGATAAGATTATAAGAACAAGGGTTATAGCACTCTCATGCATAGATCAATAGGAAAACAAGAGAAAAAAAAGGAAAAAATCCATGAACCCTGACAGGAGTCTCTCAATAGGTTTGAGGAGCTCTCAGCTGAATGTGTTTTCAGTAGATGCTGACTCTGGAGAAGATTTTTAAAAAGAGATGATAACACTTAAGAAAGAAAAAAATCCAATTAAATTACACCAACTTAAAGTCATCAAAGGAAACTAAACTGAAATATTTACAGTATATTGAGTGAGCGCAGATACTACTGTTCGGTCTTACGAACTTGATTAAGAGAAGCCTCAAAATGAAAATAAAGAGCTTCCAGCTAATATTTTCGATTAAAACATTTTGAAAATTGTGAGCTTGACACATGATGTCACAAGATGAGGGAAAGCAATCATATTCTTGAAAATTAAAGAACTGAAATCATAATAAAAGATGACTTGAAGTGGAGGAAGCCATTACTGTGAGGTGTATGAGAGTATTATTTTTTCTCCAGTCAAAATACCATGTGTATGAAGAAGCTACTGGGAGAAAGAATAATAAAGGAAAGAGAAATAGAGAGAAGGGAAATTTATGTACAGAGAAATATATTGTAGAAAATGTGCAGATCATCACTGTAGTAATCTTTGATAAAAAAAAAAATCCCCCACTCACTCACCATTCCCACTTGTAGCCTGCACAGAGAATGGCTCCGTCATGAGCTTGTATGGATCCTCAGCCTTGGCAAAGGTCATCCACTGATCATGGCTGTTGAGGATGTACATACAGATCCCTTGGAATGGCTCCAGGGTAGATGACAGGTACTGACATTGCTTCCAAGCCTTCTCAGGGATCCACTTTGGAGGGGTGGAGGTGACACGCCCTGTGATACCGGTCCTGCTACCGATGGAGGAGGACGAGCTGGGCCGAGAGCTCTTGGCGCTTCCTCCTCGGCTCTCGAGCTCAAGTCGCTGCATGGGAGTCAGGCCATCATGCTTTTCTAGGATGATAGGGTCTGCTGTCTCAGCAAGCACCTGCACAGGAGATACAAGTCATAGAATATAGTGATGTCAGAGTCTAATTTCTTCTACTAAATATGTTCTACTAAGATCATGTTGATGAGATGAACTAAAATCTTCATACCATCTCATTTGATTTACACTGAATGTTGGGATACTATTTGGATCTTTTACCCCAAATTATCATCACATCATCATCATCATCATCACCATCACCATCACAATCAACATAACGCAATCATCATCATCACTATCATCATCGCATATCTTACCTGGCCCTGAAGGAACACTTGCCACTCCGTCTGAGAGATACGCCCCATGCTACCCCCAACCTCATCATGATCATTGCTCTGGATTCGTCCATTTGAGAGCATGATACTACTACACAGCATGAAGGAGAACACTAGCTGGTGATGGTTGAAAAGTGCTACAGAGACAACCCTGAAATGTGTTATTTTATTTTTTTAAGATATTTTTTTTTATTTTATTATTTTTTATTTTTCTGTTCTATTTATGTTTTTTTTTATTTACTTTTCTACAATTTTTTTATTTTTTTTTTTTTTTTTTTTATTTTTCTTTTTTTTTATTTTTTTTTTTTTTTTTTTTTTTTTCTTATATTTTCTTTTTACTTATTTTATATTTATATATTTTTTTTTTATTTTTTTTTTTATTTTTTTTTATTTTTTTTTTTTTTTTTTATTTGTTTTTTTTTTTTTATAAATTTTTTTTATTGAATTTTTTTTTTTTTTTTCTTTTTATTTTTTTTTTTAATTTATCTAATTCATTTTTAATACTACTATTGGCTTTTGACTTACTTATAGATTGTTTCTGTCAGATTGTGCACCATGCTCTGTAGGTGCCTCACCAAGTCCTTCCCTTGCAGAGCAGGCCTTGAACTCCCCCGTGACTGGAGTGGACTGTCCCTTCCACTAGCAGATTGCCTGCTAAGGTCTGGACTATTCCTTGCGCTGGAGGGGCGTAGCCTACCACTGAGGGGTCTCCCAGAGGACCCTGACCCAGGCCTCTGACTGCTGCTCACACTGGCTAGACCCTCTCTGGAGGAATCCCTGATGCACTTGCCAAAGAGCATTTGGAACCAGGGTAAGGAGAACTGGTACATGACGTCAATGGCTGCAAGGTCGGCAAGAACAAAGTATAGGACAGCTCCTCTCGTTGCAACCTATTCATGCATCAAAGAATCCAGAACAGAAACTTGTTATCTTGCTTCCAAAAGTTCTTAAAAATATAAATAACCTAGAAACACTACTCACCATATTCAGTTATGTGTAAGCATTTTTCATTAATTTATTTGTCAAACTTGGAATTTGGAAAGAAATGAGAATGTGCAGCAATGCTGATAAAACATTTGCTTATGATATTACATTCTCCAAAGCGTTTGTATGCTTTGATTTTATATTTGAATGAAGTTGTCTGTTATCTAATTGAAATCATGGAAAAATTGAATGAGTGTCTGCAATCAAGAGTTAGCTTCATTAGTCAATAATGCTTTAAAAACCCATCAGGAAAATTGGTTGGTGGTTGATCTAATGGCAATTCAATCCAATGGATGATTTCTGCCAACCATTTTTTGAGCAGGTATCAATGGCCTCTTGCTTAATCTTCACCAATTATTCTTCGTTGGGAATACTCACAGGTTATTATAAGTTAATTATGATGATTCTACTTACAGGAAGGTATTTCTTTCGAGCCTGTTCAATCTTCTTCTGTGTGACTTCAGATTCAGCTACTCTCTTCTGGATCTCACCAGACATTTTCTTACTCAAGTCCAAAGTGTCCACCAAATCTTGATCATCAAGAATATGGCCTATTGGATGGAAAGTTGAAAATAAAATTTCATAGTAAGAAAGAGTTATCAAAAAACAATCAAAACATGAATTATGATGCGACTCTTGCCTTGTGGCACTCATAAAAGCTACAGCTTATTCCTACCTTTTTCCTATTCATTCTGACTTAAAAGGCCATACATTGCAGGTGTTGAAATTTGAATGAAAACTGTAGAAGATCACTTTCTCTCTACCAAAATATGATGGATTGACAATTATTATTTTTTGAAAGTTAGTTGTTTTCTACTTTTTTGTGACTTTTTAGTGTGATTCTTAAAAAAACTCCTTATGAAATACTTCTCATATCAAATAAAATAAGAAATGCTTTATATGTAATGAATCCTTACCTTCAGATTTCTGTAGAAGACTAAGAGACTTGTCTTCTAAGTCTCTGAGTGATGTCAGATCTCTTGCAATGCTCTCCAACAGCTCTCCTCTTTGCTTCTCCAATAGAGGTTGTTCCTGCAAATAGAAGCCAACATAAGATTGTGAAAATGGATAACAACTTCCCAGCAGTAAGAGGCACTGTTGCAGCTGCAAGAGGGTACTTGTGAACTTCAATATGCTCTCAGCCATTTGCATTCCTGAGAGTGGCATAAGAAGTAGGCATCAAAATACATCGACCCACTGGCAATGTACAGCCGTGCTAGCACCAGCATGAAAAATAGGCGAGATTCAATAATATTTCCATGTTTACGGAGTGCAGCCTCATTGAGCACCCTCTCATGGTCATGACAGAGCCACTTGAAATATTGATAGAAATTTCAACAAGTGCATGATAATACCTAACTGAGAAAATACTTCTACTGCGTATCATGATGGAATTGAATGATCAAACTTAGAAACATGGCAGCAATGACCTTAAATTGATAGATTCAGTCATGTCCTTGTCTATCTACCGGCACTGCAGGAGAATAATGGCCAGCCCCTAGATTCTTTTGTACTGTAAGTAGGTGTCTCCTAAGATGCCTTAACTATAAATGAATCACGACAGGTTACCTGTTGTACAACAGTAGAGAGCAGTTGATCCTGGAGACCTTCAAATGTGACAGTGAAGTTTATAAGGGTAACCCTGATACACACTGCAGGCAGGAAGTGAGGGTTGGCCATGCTTGTTGTCATGTATAACCTGAAAAGAAATGGTTCATCACAAGATTAGTGGTATGTTGGAGTTGCAAGAAAGGAGCTTGATGATTGACCAATAGAAACATGAATCAGTGTAATGGACCAGTCCCCAGGGGGAAATTCTTTACATTCTTTACAAATATTAAAAAAAATATCTTTCAAAAATATCTTTTCATTGACTTTCTGTAAATTGCTTTTGGAATTATTAGAGCAATGTTAAAAAGACAAGACATTGATTAACTATCAAAAGTTGTAATTGTTACAGGGCCTATAGATAGTATTTCATGTTTTATCTGTTATTTCAAAACCTAGACTAATGATTTGAAATTCAGAACTACAGAAAGATTTGAAATGAAACTAGACAGAAACCCCCTATATCTTTATTCTTCAATTTGCTCTAAAACTTTTAAAAAGAAATGAAAGAGTATAATAATTTGAGAATGTTACCTGAAGTTGTGATTGTATTCTATCTCAGTATCTCCTAACTTGATGACATCCTGGCCACCACGTCTGACAAACTCTTTGAGCAAAATTGGCTTCAGACTGGGATCCAGTATCTCTGTTACATTCTGAGTATGAGAAAATGTGGGACAAAAGTTCAAAACATTGTTAAGGTTTTAAGAACAGTCTTACTTTATCATATCATCATCATCATCATCATCATCACATCACCACCACCACCATCACACTCATCAGGTTAATCGTGTACATCACCATAATTAAACATGTAAAAAGCAACTGCGCTTGAAATTGACAAAAGAAACTATGCCGATCTAGTTGACTCCTTGCAATCATATAATAATTGTGATTTTGAATTGATTACAGATCCTCTGTGAAATAAGAAAGCCAACTTACCTCTAGGAGTACTGGTTCTCCAATTCTGACAGCCCGCTCAAGATCTCTGATGAAGTTTGGGTCATTGGCCTGAACTCTCATCAATGCAGAACCTTCCATCTCACAGATCCATCTAACAAAGTTGAAAGTAAAAGGTCAATCAGTTCAAGTAACAGTGGATGTGGACTAAGGATACTGAGTTCTAATTCAGTAAACCATCAATCTGGCATAATCACAATGATATTCTAAAAGAAATAGAATAACAAAGAAAAGTTTATTACATTTTGTTTTTGCAAGTTCGCCTGCATGATTTACCCTTTGCTGGAGCATCAAAACAACCTGGTACTCATACTTATAGAATGAGTTTTTTTTTAAATTTATGAAGAGTTGATGTCATGTTACTTACTTTCCTGCCTGACCCTGGGGGTCAATCATGAGTGGCCAGCGATGACCTCTCTTGACAAAGATGGCATTCTCTGTTGAGTGATTGTCTTGAGGGAGCCCTTCATTGTGCCATTTACGAACCTGAATGAATAGAGGAGGAAAAAGAAGGAAGCTCAATATAATACTGTGAAATGTGCTTTAGCTACCACCTGTATAGAATGACCACCTGTTCGTAAATATCATCTTCCTTCACGTCCTTGAAAGCAATTTACATGTAAATGAACCTGTCTATAGAGGCCACCTGCTGCTAAAGACTCCATTTCCTGTTTCCCCTGGATGGTCTTTATAGACAGGAGTGACTGTATATCTAAAGGTCAAACAGACAGAAATTTATACTCAAGAGGAGTGCAATTGATTATATAACTTGTGAAACTGCAGCACAATGCATGACCAGGGCAGTGACAGCAGTACATTTCTTTGAACATTTATGTTTAAAGACAGGATTCAGTTGGATCTTTGTGCTATTTCTTTTTTCCTATAATTCAAAAAGTAATAAATTGAGGAAGCAAAAATTGTAATAACACAGTCATCTTACTTCATGATTGAGAAGAAAATCTTTTTACTCACTGTGTTAGGTTCCGCCATGGAGTGTATGAGGGTGAAGTCATGTGAGAGGGGGATTCCCCTACTCTGACACATGTCAACCCATTTACTGATCATGCCTCTCCTATAGGAGGCAGTAAAGACACCCAGGTAGGCTATACTGGAGGCTGATACCAGGGTGTCGCCGACCACGCCCAGGAGTTTGCCCTCCAGGATGTCCATTGACTCCGCCCATCGCACCTGTGTGAAAGAGTGACAATAATGAAATAAATGCTTGTGAAACATCTGTATGCAATGCATATATGTGATAGAGAACTTCCTCCATGATTTGTGACAAAGACACATTCAAAATAATCCTCATTCCACATAGACTTCACATCTTAATCAAATTCTAAACGATTATTGAAACACATGAGGGACACTTTTGATATGATTGATCAAGGAACATGTCAGGAGTGCATGATTCAACCAATTACTTTCTTCTTCTTCTAAAATATTTTTCTTGGATTTGCATAAGCCTAAAATAGATTTGACTTGAGTACAGACAAAGTATTTAAGCATCTTACACATTTTTTTCCACTGGACAATTCATTCTAATTGATAATCCTGCTTGAAAATTCTCATGCTAGGCAGAAAATAAAATAAAATGCTTTTCACAAACCTTTTCATCAGCCAGGGCAGCGATGAGAACAGAAGCCCTCTTGAGTCTAAGTGTGGTCAGGACTTTCCTCTCTCGTAATGATTCTCTTTGGTGTACACTGTCATCATACTGCTGCTGTAACACTCTCAAATGGTCTTGAATCTAATTAAAGGAAGCAACAATCATGAATTTTATGAAGTAATCTTTTCAAAATCTACATTCCCTAAATATTCAAATTATACTGCTGCTAAAATACAATGAGACTCACAACTCAGCTATAATTCCAACTATTTTTAATAGCATATATCTCCATGTAATTTGCCATATTTTCAAGAATTTGAATGAGACATTCCTGTCATATCAACTATTAAGATTGCACAATTATTTCTGTCATAAAAAATCTCCTCAAGACATCAAACTGGAATAAAAGCACACATTTCAAGGTCCTACCTTGGAAAGACTTTCTTGTTTTTCTCGCAGTCCTTCTTGAGCCATATTGAGAGCCTCTTTAGCCTCCTCCACTCTCTTCTGCTTGGGCTTCACCATCTGTCAATCAACAAACAAATATTATATCATTGATGGAAAATTGTACATATTCTTGAGAAACAAAGACACAAAATAATGAGAGACAGAGAGAGAGAGCGGGAGGGGGGGGGGGGGGGGAGAGGGAAGATGAAAATGCAGAAAGAAACACTAACCTTTGTGACTTCCACATAGTGTTCCAAAGCAAGCACCCATTGGCAGATAGACTTGCAGGCTGATGACACCTGACCAACCTTTTCTGGAATGAAGTCTGGTAGTGAAGTATACTTCTTCACTTGACGAGAAATCTGGAAAGAAAAAAAATGCAAATATGATGGAGATTCTCAATACAGTTGAATTTGTCATGTTTTCAGAGATCTATATCAAATGGCATTTCATGATTTCTAAAATAATACATTAAAGATAAATACATAAATGTCAGCATATCTTCAAGTTATGATATTGAGATTGTGTCGGTCCAACAGTCCAGGTTATCTTGCACAGACATCAAATGTTAAATTCTACTCCAATAAACAAATTCCAGGTTGAATATCCCTCAAGGCCCATATCTAATTTGATCCCCTTATTTCGGACATTGTTCTTATCAAAGTTAACAAGCTTCTTGAGAAAGCACTAATCAGCAGATTTGAAGAGGACACAGGCTGCACTAAAAACTTAATTGACTAGGTCCGAAGAGGGTTTGTGTAGACCCCGATTTCTGACTTACCTTATCTGGGACATTGTTCTTATCAAAGTTGACAAGTTTCTTGAGGAAGCCTTGATCAGCCAGTAGATGTTTGGCTGTACGCCAGTCAGGCTTCTGTCTAAACAGGACACAGACTGCAGCAAAGATCTGATTGACCAAATCTAGAGGCTTGGTGTAGACCCCTGATCTCTAACTTACCTTATCAGGGACATTGTTCTTATCAAAGTTGACAAGTTTCTTGAGGAAGCCCTGATTTGCAAGAAGATGCTAAGCTGTACTCCAGTCTGGTTTCTGTCTAAAGAAGACACAGACTGCAGCAAACACATGATTGACAAGGTCTGGAGGTTTAGAGTAGACCCTGATTTCTGACTTACCTTATCAGGGACATTGTTCTTATCAAAGTTGACAAGTTTCTTGAGGAAGCCTTGATCAGCTAGTAGATGTTTGGCTGTACTCCAATCAGGCTTCTGTCTAAACAGGACACAGACTGCAGCAAACACCTGATTGACTAGGTCAGGAGGCTTGGTGTAGACCCTGATTTCTGAGATGTCAGATTTGTCCAGGGAGTCCAGGGCATCGATGGCTTCCTGGAGGGCTGGGATGACAGACTGCAAGTCTCGCTGGGCTTGCTGTGGAGGGAGATAGACAAGATGGGAGTAATAGAGCAATACAAAAACAGAGGCATTGTTGAACGAAAATCAATTTCCAAAAGGCAAGGAAACACAACTGTAGCAAAGTTATTGTATTACACAAATTAAATTTTAAAAAAAAATCTTACAATCTGAAACAGGAAACATTGCAATTTTGTCACTGAATTCAAACACTTTCTAGGTTGGCAATAAAAATCATACAGTGCTAAATCCACTTACACCAACAGAAATTTCCAGCAATTGTGAACTACAAGATTCATAAGTTGATATTGAAATGTGCTTTCTCCACTTCAGTTCAGTTCAGTCTACTCTATTTTCATTTTAGTTTATATTGTTACATAACTTACAGGTGATTAAAAAAGAAATCAATTTAGAAATCAACTGGAGGCTTCTTAAAAGGTATATGTTTATATCAACAACTACAACAGAAGTGAATCAGTAGAATCATGATCAAGTTTCCTGCCGGAGTATGACTAACACAGCACTGGTTTAAAATCATTCAAAAGTTCTTACATCAGCATAATCCTCAACGATCTGAGCTTCTCTCTTCATGATTGATTCCTCATGTTCTACGATGGCCTGGACCTGACCAACAGCGTCTTGATCTTTGGACAACTGCTCTAGCAGCAGCTCAGTATCCTGCAAGATTAAAAAAAGAACATTGTAGGTGATGCCTGATTACTAGATGTTAATGAAAAGTGCGTATATTACCATCATGTTGAGCAGTTACACAATCTTTTCACAATGTCTGGCATAAGAGACACATCATTAGCCACAGCACAGTCCAACTCAGTATAAGGTTGCTACATTTTGTCACAGTTCATTGGAAAGCCATAATCTGGATGACCTGCCAACATACTGCAATTTATCTGCATTGTGGCATGTTGGAATTACTCCATACAAACCTATCAACACCTGCAACTTAGCATACTCATACTTTATAGAGCATGAAGTATCATTTTTTTACAAGATTCTGGCAATGACAAAGCTTACCTTTGCTTTCTCTTCAATCTTTGGTCCAAGTGCAACCAGTTCATCCTGCATGGCATCAACCAATGAGTTAGCTTCACCTAGCTTGGATAGACCCACACCAAGACGGTTCCTGTAAGTAAAAGGGTAGTCAATAAAATGGAGATTTAGAAGATGAACTTTAGTCAACAAAATACCCTTTATGAATTAACTTATTTCATTTTTATTCATTTATTCATTTACCACTTATGGGTTGGATTGTCCTGTTCATTATAAATTAGTTTGTCATATCTATTCACAATCATATGGCTCATTTGCAAACGTAAACATTATGAATTCTTTGAATCAATGACTATTACAGGTAATATTATCAAAAGAATTTATCTAATAATCATTTAAGAAATGTTTCGCCCAATAAGTAATAGCTTTTTGAAGAAAAAAGTTGAAAGTTATTCAAAGGTCAACATCAAAGTTTTTTTATCCAACTTGCTCTCTAACGCATACAACCATCTTCTACTCACTTGTTATTCATGAAGTATCCCTTCTGTTCCCCAAGCATGTTGGAATAGAGCCTGATGAGATCCAGATAGCTGCTAGGAGTGGTGTAGTAATGACGTCTCATCTCGTTGTAATACCTGACTGATTCCTTGGTTACGTCACCGTGTACTCCTACGCATACCTGGGCTATGTTCTCTTTCAAAGTCTGAAAAAAGTAGGTCAATAAGAACATTTATTCAAACTATGCCAAGTTTTGAGAGATTTTGAATTTCAAGAGAGGATGCCGTCAGTCCATTGTTCTAAACAACATGGCCAATTACATGTACATAAAACATTGAACATCTAATTGAACACTTTTCTATTTCTTCACATTTGTGCCTAACTAGGGGGACAACAAAATCTAATTTTTTCATACAAAACTTTTATTGTATTAGATTTGCCCAATGCAATGACTGCCTAAGACCTGTCTGATGTGTCAATAACTCATACTTGGGTCCGTTTTTCCTACAATCCATTTGAATTCAGCTGTCATTAGGAATACATGGGCAGCCTTCAACATGGCTTCTTTTCTCCATTCATCTTGACAGTCACTTCTAATAGAAGGATTGTCTGACAGAGCAACAATTCACTTTGTGGTCTGCATCTCCCAAGGTAACCTTGAAATCTACTCTCATAAGAAAGACATAAGCGACCCCCAACATGGCTTCCTTGCTCTAAGCATCTTACTCTTCGCTTAAAATGTAGTACTGATTGTCAAAGCAATGTCTAAAATAGCAACAGCTTACCTTTGGATCTGTGTCTCCCAAGATACCCTTGAAGTCTGCCCTCATGAGGAAGACATGAGCAACCCTCAACATGGCTTCCTTGCTCCACTCATCATACCAATCAAATGTACAGCAGTTAACCAAGGAGGGGTTGCTACGGCAACGCTGACGGAAGGCCTCCCCAGCAGGACTGGTAGCAATCACAACATGCAGGCGACTTTTTACTCTCTGTAAAGGAAGAATAAATTTAGGAATCAGTTGGTCATTCTGATTACTAAACATGAGCAGAATTAGGTACTTTTAAATCCAGTGAAATATTTATGGTCACTCATACAAATAATTCAATTTGATCTTTAGTACCAAATACAGATGATACTTTATCATAAATGATTGGTCATCATACATTAAAATAAATGACAATATTCACTTCATATATTTACATTTTTTTTAAAGCTTTAGATTCAAGTACTACTGTTGACCATTTTTCGATTATAAAATCTCATTCAATTCATTAATGGCATTATTTTGAACAACAAATTATGTTGACTAGAGACATCTTACTTTGGCCAAAACAATCCTAAAGCACCAAAATACAACTGAATGATACCCCCACTGACCTGTATAAAGAAGCTATAGACTGATTCTCTGTTATCAGGCATCTCCGCATCCTGTGCCACTCTCTTGAGCTCCATCATAATACTCTCCATGTCATCATTATCAAACAGATCAGGAACCTCACCAGAGTTCAACACACAGTTGATGTCTTCAAGGAACGATTCCTAGATGTCAATCAAATTGAACATTGAAAATGTCATTAACATTTTTAATTTACAATGATAGTAACAATTTTAAAATCAAATATTAGATGTTTATTGCAATAGACATTATCCTGAAATCATTTTTACCTGTATTGAGCAGTGAGACAAATTTTTGTCCAACTGAAAATACTAAAACCTAAAATTTTTACACATGATTTAATACCAGCCAGTTGAATCATAAATGAGCTTGCCGAATAAATAATAATAATAATAATATTGATAATAATAATACGCTTCTTACAACATTCATAGACCTCCCAACCTTTCAGACTGATAAATGGATGATACTGCTCAAATCGAATAATAATTTCCATAGGATAATGTAGTAAAATTATTATCAATCATTGTCAGAAATTCTAAAAAAATTCTGTGAAAACATGAATTTTAAATGATCATCTTCTTCCCTTCCACTTGATAATGGTTGTCGGATCTACTTCATATCCCGCCTTTTCATTTGTGCCGTATCCAACGTACCTTGACAATATCACTGTCCGTGAGCAGAAACACCACATTGATGCCCTTGACTCCTGCCTTCCTAAACACCGTCTTGAGGTCATCCCTGAAGTCCGCTTGACCATAGCCTCTGGTCAGCATGAGCTTGAAGAGCTCACAGCCGGCCACATGACAGGCCAGCTGGACGGTGGTGGACTTGCCTGTACCGTCCAGCCCCACCAGGACCATGTGACCTCCAGGCTGGCGGAACACTCTGGCAGCTCGCACGATGTGCTCTAACGCCTCCCTGAAGAAAACAAGCTGTAAAACAAGGACAAAGTTGCTGATGATTTTAAGTTTCTTCATAGCACTTGGGGGGGGGGGCCTTTATCAATGGATCATTTTTTATTAGAAAGCCTGGAGGATAGTCAGTAAGCAGTAAATAGACCAAAGTCCCATTACGTTAATTACAAATCCCAACGTGTCTTTCTCGAGCATATTATGTTACAACACCAAAATTAATATTTGCAATCAATGCAAATTTTAATCCAATGCAATAATACCTAATAAAATCTAATCAGATGGAATCCAATCTTATTGCAGTTAATCTGATCTCAACCAGCAATGACAAATCACGTTTCATTTCTATGCAGTGACATCTGATCACAAACTGTACTCTGGGAAAATATAAGACTGCATATTCTTCTTCATCTTCATTTCCATGATAATCTCCATGATTATCAACAAAGTTTACCCTATTTCAAGCATAAATTATACAAATTTTCATTAAATCCAACGACTAATCAAGACAAATCTAATAAAAGAAAATTGATTAAAATCAACATCGAATCCATCTCGAGAAGCTCACCTGTCCTCCTGAATAGTTGATGCGTACAAGGAACTCTTCCAGGATACTAGCTAGCTTGCCATAATCATTGATAGGTCTGTAGATACGTTCTGCTGAAGGTGCATTCAGATCCAAGAAGTCACCAAACAGGAACGGCTCATCCCGTAACTTCTCTGCAGACCATTTCACCTGATGACAAAAAACAGATGGATATAACCCATGATTATCAATTGACCAACTCAAAATAAATTCCCTCACTGAATGACAAAAGTAGGTTTGTTTGGACACAATTAGCACAGCAAAAATATCCCCGAAACATAAATTTGAGAGCCCAATTGAACAAAAAAAGTGATAAAAATCTGTTATCATGTCATCATTTTCACTTATCAGCATGGATCCCGCCAGCGGGCATGAATTTCAATTCTAATTACGTTGCATTTTTTAAGTGTTTAAGGAAGCAGAATCCTCAAGGTGTCAATCAAAAAATTAATATAAATAATCCAGCAAACAAATTTCATTATAAAGAGAAGGACTACATAACATTCATGAAAAAATTCCAATGAACTTATCCTCTCATAAAAAGACTAGATAGATTTGCGTTCCAAATTCTATAATCTGAACAAGACCACAATAATAGGCCCACCTTGAAATAGTTATGCAGATCGTCAGCTAAGAATTCAAAGAACTTGAGACGATCAGTGTCATCGACCAGTCTATCATGAAACACTCTCATAGCCTCATGGGCCAACAGCTGGGCAGCGGACTCAGTGGATGTTACTGTCATCTCATTGGCTAGCAGCAGACCTAGAATCACCTGAAAGAACAAGTAGAATTGTATAAATGGAAATTACATGATATTAACCAGTCTCATGGAACACTCTCATAGCCTCATGTGCTATGGGTAGCTGACTCGGTGGATGTGACTGTCATCTCATTGGCTAGCAGCAGACCAAGAATCACCTGAAATAACAATGGTTATGGTATTTATTTTTTTGTTACTTGATGCTCACAGAACATTTAATGGTACTGGAGATTCAAATAAAATTTATAGTGTATAAGATGTAATGATTTATGATTATTTTTCAATCAAATATCACAATCTATTAGCATTTTGAAAGAAAGAATCTGGAATAGGCATAGCGCTCAAAGCATTGCTTTTCTTATGACTAATCTAATAAATTCTTAAAGGATAAATTTGTACAAATTTGAGGTACTAGTAAATATTTTCAACAAAGATGGAACTGTTATGGCAAAACTCCAAGCACTTCTAACTTTAAACTTTGATAGCTCAGAGAGGACTAAATGTAATCCATTCACTTTAAAATTTATTGTCCTTATTCTTTTTTGACAGTTATATAATCATTCATTTGCATTTGCATTTACCTTGGAGAGATCCCTAAGATTAAAGGTGTAATGAGATTTTGCTGGTGTGGGTAGGATGTTGGCACACATCTTGTAGTAGATAGCAATTGAGGCCGAGACCAACGGATTCAGAAGCTCTTTCACATCAGGTAGGAAGTCTCCATTCTCTAAGAATCGACCAAGCTGAACCTGATAGATGTGTTGTAGGGACCGAGTGGACGGCTGAGGTAGGGCCAACATGCTGTGGGTAAGAGAAGAGGTATATTTGTTATTCTGTCAAAAACATCCTGCTGCTTGGTAGTCAAAAGGTTAAGTTGGAAAGCTTCTACGCTCTCATTTATTGGAAATGTGCAAAACAATTATAGACTACAACAATTCATCCAACATTGTAATAAATTTGCTAGTGTTAACAAATCTTTGAAGAATGAATTTCTCATAAGTGTAGTTTATCATGAAAAAGTATATAAGGTTTTTATATTCGAATTACAAGTAGACCCATATGACTAATCTTCTTTGAATGGTACCCCTTAAAGTTTGCTGTAGAATGTTTGAAATCTCTAACTAATACTGCTTTTGAATAACAGTCATGACATCCTTCTGCACCTGTACCATATTTTACTATCACAAATATGTAACTAATGCTGAAGCAGCTCACCACTTACCAAAAGTGTTTGAGAAGTCTTGGACTGACAGAGTTACGTCCTCCTCCGATCGGAGCACATGCAGCCACTAAGGTTACATCCAACACATTCTGAAATTGACAAGAGTTAGTAGACACTTAAATTTTGTCGGTCATCATGAATTTATCAAATAATCAGGCAAAGACACAAATAACAGTGTAAAATTACTTTTGTTTCACATCAGTCAAAAATATCTGGAGGTATTTCGAATGGAATACTGTTAACATATTGAATATATTTTGCGATATGTTTCAATTCAATTTTTTTCTATACTGCAGTTTCATGAACCATCAAAGAGTCCTATTACTTTGATAACATTTTTTTAAATATCTTTTTTAAATTCCTGCTAAGCCATCTAGTTCAAATTTCCATCTGCGTTTATAAGCTTTCAAGTATCTGGGAGTATTGAACCCATACATCTGTAAACTACCTGAGAAACTCCAAAGTACTTAATAAAGACAATTTTCCCCTTTCTTTTATTCTTTTTAATATTTTCAACATAATGGAATAAATAGATATGTCTGTGTTTTACCTTCCATGATAGCCTGGTAGTGTCATAGTAGCCCCTTAGCTCCATGAACTGTCTGAGAAGCTCCAGAGGTGGTTGAGCTCCATACTGCTCTGGTGCAGGAAGGTTCAGATCATCAACAAACACTACAACCTATAAATACAATACAAAGAGATCATATTGTAAACAAAGAGATCATATTGTAAACAAAGAGATCATATTGTAAACAAAGAGATCATATTGTAAACAAAGAGATCATATTGTAAACAAAGATATCATATTGTAAACAAATAGCTCATATTGTAAACAAAGATATCATATAGTAAACAAAGAGATGACATGGTAGACATAAAGAATTGTTTAAAATCAACAATAACTGCCCCATATGAATACAAACATTCGTGAATTATAAAAAATCACATGTTTTTTAAGATACATGTATATGGGAACTTTTACATAAAAGAGACACCATTGATTAAAAATTGTATCTTTGTGATAAATGTTTTCCTATAGAATTATGATTAATATTTATAGTACTTTTAATTGCATCCGTTGCAGCTTTCTTTTATTATTGTAGCTAATAAAAAGTCATTCAAAAATATCATTATGAAGCAATCCATCAATACAATTATCAATCCAACCATCAATGAACATTAAAATGTATCTATCCATGATATCACAATCATATTTTGAACATTCTATTCCATAATCATACCAAAATAAATCAATGCTACAATCAACTAACAAACCGAACAATGACGCAACTACCCAATCAATCAATCAATTCTAACCTTCTTTCCTCTGGGTCCAACCATGGTATCCTTTCCCTTCTTGAGTAGTTTGTGCTGTATCTGAGTGGTCACTCTGGCCGGAGCGGTTTGGGCACTCAGCTGTAGAGTTGTACTGACCAATCCTGAGGCTTGTTTCTTGACCTGTCCAGTCATGAAAGTCAGGTCCATGGCTCCTTCACCCATCATATCACCTGAGCAGAAGAACAGCATTGTATATTTTGATGAACAAAAATGATATTCTACTACTTTCCTAACAATAGATGATAAAGTCTGCCAAAGTACCTGATTTAACACTTGTGTGCTCAACAAAAGCAGCTTTATTACTCCTGCTTAGAAATAAAAACAATAGATGACAAAATCTGCCAAAGTACCTGACTGAACAATTATGAAGTCAAAGATAAATTTGTAATCCATCGCCCTGAATTTCCCAGGACAGTGGTTTTTTTTAACAGTTATCTAGACAGTATGATTAAAGACAAGGAGAGTGTTATTACAAGAGTGAGACATAACTGATTAAAACAGAACTCTTCATTGGATGTTTTGATCATTATGGCATTAGAAATCCAGTGTTTGCACACTCCCAATTCATTCAATGGCTGTGGCTAAATACAATTTTTCTCTCTATTGATATCTTCTGAAATTTGGATCAGCTGTTGCAAAAATGACATCCCTTATCACTCTGTCCCTATATACACTCTTATGTAATACTTTGAATTTCATTCTAATGCATATTAACTCTAAAAATCGAACCAATTGGCCAATCAAAAAATCAGGATGGTTGCCTGCCAAGTTAAAAGTTTGATTTAGATTAAGCAATCTACCACTATAATGATAAAGTTTCCATATCATTTGTCACAGTCCCAGTCGACCGGAAGTAGTAAGTCATAGTTTAACGCGTCTTTCTGTTGTAACGTGCGCAACTATCTGTGAGGTAACAATAAGCAGACGCGCAAAACTAGGACGTACTACTTCCGGTCGACGTGCTCTTCGTCACAGTTGACTAAAATCGAAAACACCATAATACATCAACATAATTTGAGATAGACTGACCTGCTCCTTCCTCATTAAGCACACTGGACGTGAGAGCTGAGATGTTGGAGAGGATATTGGTCCCTCTGTCACTGTAATTCAACACCTCACCCAAGATGGATCCATGCTCTGTAGTGGTGCCTTTATCCTGACACAGTCTCTTCAACATGTGACTGATCAGGGCTGACTTACCAACTCCAGAATCACCTGAAATGAATGAATCATCAGTGGTAACAAACAAGACAAAGATACAGACATTATCTAGCTTTAATGGCTTACTTTTTGAGAAGCATCATGTAGAAAATGAGAGAGGGGATGTTCTGAGAGGACTAGCAGATCTCCCAACCATTATAAATTTGAAGATAAGAATACATTGTTTTTCATCATTCAAAATTTTACTTTTTCACTTAATTCTGTGATTTTTCATGATGATATACCATCATATTATAGACACTCATTTTCTTTCATATATTTAAGCAATTTTATCTATACTTACAGACAGATATGTCTGTAAAAGGAATACGACTCACCTGTAAGAAGAACAGGCTTCTTGTTGAGTAGTAAGAGACTTGTCAGGAATGAATATCTGATGGTGTCTACAGTGGGTACCAACCCACCATCCTCAAGTGAAACCTGTAAATGACAAGATACATGTAGAAGAGTGGACGCTGGTGGTAAAATATTGTGAACAAGTGTGAATTTTCATAATAATAATAATAATACATAACATTTATTAGGCGCTTAATACGGATGTTTCTAAGCGCACAGTATTCTGATTACGGAAAGATTATTAACCGGTAAATTAAGTGAAGAAAAAGAGGAGGAATAGGTAACATAAAAAATTAACAAAACAAATTAACAAAAACAGAGGCGATCAATTAAAACNTGAGAGCTGAGATGTTGGAGAGGATATTGGTCCCTCTGTCACTGTAATTCAACACCTCACCCAAGATGGATCCATGCTCTGTAGTGGTGCCTTTATCCTGACATAGGCGCTTCAACATGTGACTGATCAGGGCTGACTTGCCAACTCCAGAATCACCTGAAATGAAATCAATCATAAGTGAAGACAAATATACAGACATTTTCTAGATTTAATGGTTTACATTTTGAGTAGCGCTTTGTGAAAAATAAGAGAAGAGATGTTCCGAGAGGATTAGAAGAGCTCCCAACCATTATTAATCTGAAGAAAAGAATATATTGGTTTATAACATTCCAAATTTTACTTTTTACTGTATTCTATGATTTTCCTGATTACTATGGAAATTCTCTTTCTTTCATCTTTGTGGGCAATTTATGCCTATTTACCGATACAGGAATATGACTCACCAGTAAGAAGAACAGGCTTCTTGTTGAGCAGTAAGAGACTTGTCAGGAATGAATATCTGATGGTGTCTACAGTGGGTACCAACCCACCATCCTCCAGTGATACCTGTAGATGATGAGATAGAAGAGTGGACACTGGTGGTAAAATATTGCCAACAAGTATGAAGTTTCATCATCACCATCATTACCATCACCACCAAACATTGTCTGCATAATCATCGTCATCACCATCTATTTTTTCTCTGGTAACTACCACTTTATTTGTGATTCTGAGAACCACAAATTTAATAATTCAGTGACAATGTGAATGGTATCAGCTGGAGCTTGAGCTCCTTCTTCTCTCCCACTCTCATACTTCTCCTCCTCTTCCTCCTCCCTCCTCTTCCTCCTCCTTCCTCTTCCCCCTCATCACCAGCATCATCCTTATCATAACCGCCACCAACACCTGTCTCCCTTCCCCTCCTCTTGCCCTTACCTCTATGCTCATATGGTTAGTGACACCCAGCTATTCCCCTCATGAGACATGGACCATACCCTTATAAATGAGAGTCTTTGTGTCTGGTACCAACTCATAACATTATCATTATCATCATCATCATCATTATCATCACCATCATCATCATCATCATCATAATCATCATCATCATCATAACCACCACCATCACCACCACATGTCTTCTTGCCCTTACCTCTTTGCTCATCTGGTTTGTAACTCCCAGCTGTTCTCCCAACGACACATGAACCACACCCTTATCAATCAGGGACTTAGTGCTTGGTACCAGCTCCTCCCAGGGAACAAATTTGCCACTCTCCAGGTTCACAAAGTAATGGAAGATGGTTCGGCTACCAGAGGGAAGACGTACTCCTGCAAAGATGGTAAAAGTGGAGAAAATTTCTGAAGTTAGCATAATGATGAACGGTTTTTATATAGCGCTTATCAAGTCATAAGAATTCCCTAAGCACTCTACAATGGCAGCANTTAACAGCTTTGTAGCACAGAAGAAGAATTTTGAATGATATGCGATGGTGAATTGGGAGCCAGTGTAGTGATTTCAATATTGGGGTTATGTGCTCTGATTTACGTGAGAGAGTCACAAGACGAGCAGCACTATTCTGTACCCTTTGGAGTGGGACTAGATGTGACTGAGGGATGCCAAACCTTGCCATCATCATCATCATCTTCTTCCTCTGTCCACGACCACTTTACTCATGACATGTGATTCTGAGGACCACAACTTTAACACTTTAGTGAAAATTATGCAAATTGTATCAGCTTGAGCTTAAGCTCCTCCTCCCCCCCCCCCCTCCTTCATCATACTTCTCCTCCTTTTACTCCTCCCCTCCTCACTCCTCTAACTTCCCCATCCTACTTACTAATCTTTCTCCTCCTCTTCCTCTTCCACTTTCCTTATCATTCCTCATCTTTTCTTTGTCCTCCTCATCACCAGCATCATTATTATCATAACTAACACCACCACCTGTCTTCCTTTCCTTCCTTTTCCCCACCTTCTTTGATAATCTGGTTTATAACATCCAGCTGTTCCCCCAATGATACATGGGCCACACCATTTCAAATGAGAATCTTTATGTTTGGAACTAACTCATTAAATTATCATCACCACCACCACCAACATCATCATCATCATCATCCTCATTGTCGTCAACAACATCACCATAATCATCCTACCTCTTTACTCATCTGGTTTGTGACTCCAAGCTGTTCCCCCAGTGACACATGGACCACACCCTTATCAATCAGGGACTTTGTGCTTGGCACAAGTTCTTCCCAAGGAACAAATTTGCCACTCTCAAGGTTAACAAAGTAATGGAAGATGGTTCGGCTACCAGAGGGAAGACGTACTCCTGTGAGGATGGTAAAAATTGAGAAAATTTATGAAGTTACATAATGATAACTAACAGACTCCTCAAATATCATACTCACATTTTCAAAATAAATTTAAATCTGGATATATGGAGTTTCTTTAATATACTGATGTTTTCTACACTTTCGGAACGTATGAATTAGCCTAGTACAAACAAATCCAATTCAAAATATATCAGTATAAACTCAACTTACACCGATGTTCCCTGAACTTATTATACATTTCTCAACACTTCCTTTTAATACAAAGACAAAATGTTACTCACCTAGTGGTGGCTCTGTATCAAACATATCATGAACAAAGCCATCAAATTCATA
>BQKZ01002631.1:60870-73799 GCA_036244855.1 Temnopleurus reevesii | reverse complement strand
TCGGCATTGTAATAGGGTATTACCGAGGGAGATGGAAATACGAGTTTAACTCGCGTACTCGAACAATGCCCTTCCTCCCTCGATTTGACCCCGGGGAGAAAAAGCACGTTTTCCCCCGTCATACTAGAAGAAGTCACTGGATAAATACCACCCGAGCAAAATGCTTCACTTATAATTATACCTCGCCTGAGAGAAGTCTCTGGACAGAAATAGGCGCTTTTTTTTAGTTTTTCTCATTTTTTCTGGCATGATAAATGCTTGGATTTTTATTCTCGCAGCTTACGTTACTACTATTCGTCACCTTGGATGAATGACCTGTCATAAATTTTGATATCTCAAAGTACATTATTGTTTTATTACTTATCCATTGGGATGACGAAGAGGATTTCTATATGTGGGTGATTTACGAGTTTGTTTATTTTTACTTGTGTGGAGATTGTGTCGGAATTAGCAAATTGACATTTTTTTGTGCTTTGTTGAACAGTTGAATTTTAATGGAGGTACTATTTATATTTGCTTGGAGAATTTGTTTGAATCATCAAATGGACTCGCTATTGGATAGTTGATCTTGATTGCAGGTACGTTTATTCTTAGTCTGTACCATATGTCCCCAAAAAATGACAACGGGGCTTTCAGGATTAATAACTTTTGAAAATGAAAATGAAAATAAATGCGGTTTGGCATGTCAAATATATAACTATTCATCTATATTTGGTGAAAATTTCATGAGATTTGCCTGAGTGGTTACAAAGAAATGGAGCTTTTTGTATCGGATGTCATAATTCCGTTCTGCACAAGTTTGTGAGGATAGAGACAGTAACATTCATTTTGACCAGTGAAACATTGGAAGTTGAAGTAACCATTGTGCTTTACACGTCTCCGTCCTCACAAACTTGTGCAGAACGGAATTATGACATCCGCTACAAAAAGCTTCATTTCTTTGTAACCACTGAAGCAAATCTCCTGAAATTTTCACCAGGTACAGGTGAATAATTATATGTTTGACATGCCAAACCGCATTTATTTTCATATTCATTTTAAAAAGTTATTAATCCTGAAATCCCCGTTGTCATTTTTTTGGGACATATGGTATAGTTATCTTCAAATTGTGTATTTCATTATTGAATGAAAGTGCGAATTGAATGTTGTTATTAAAAAATGTCACGTGTCTATATCAGACGTGTTGCATATATCCACAGGTCCGATTTAAAGGGAGAGTGCATCTTGTAAAAAAAAAATTAAAACGAAAAGATAAGGGAGTGATTTATTGCCATTTTGGTTGTCAGCTCACCGACCCGACGGAATATAAATCTAAAAGCACTTTCTTCCGTGGGTTTTTTTTTTGCGTGTGTGTGTGTACGTGTGTGTGTGTGTGTGTGTGTGTGTGTGTGTGCATGTGCTTCTTGGTTTTATTTGTTGTCGTTTTGCTCTTTATTGCCATGAATTTTGTTTGTCAAGCCACCTCTGAACTATTTTTCGTCCTGTTTAAAGGTACGACTATCGTGACATTGTCGAGAATTACATACATCTATTTGCGTGTGATCACACGATTACCCTTCTCCAGGGAGGTGTTTCACCAAGATAAGAAAGACTTTACGCACGACTTTACGTTCGACTGGTATCCCTTCTTGTGCGTATAATTCATAATAGTACGCACATTCAGCGCAAGAATTGATACCAGTCGATCTTAAAGTGGTGCTTAACTTTAAGGAAGACTTGGTGAAACACCTCCATGATCAAGGAAATTTGGGGAATAGAGCGTGACACTTCGCTGGTCCAAATCAATGTGCTTTCTGAGCACTGAACCTGAATCCTGAATATGCGGCAATATTGAAAAATAATAATAGATCAAGCTCTTTTTCATAAAGTTGGATGTGATGAATAATTTGATGCAATATCTCTGATCTTAAAATATACAAAATAAAGATAAATATATGAACTATGACTTGATTGACATCAACAATCATGTTAATTCACGCATAATATGTATATGTGTGTATCTTTTGTTGAATTAAACCATTTTCGTTCCTCATGTGATTATTGAAGCACAACTTGTATTGCTTCATAGAATATCGTATTTTCTATATCAAATTTGCAATACACCATACATATGAAGTGCTGCGTCACGAAAAAGAAAATTGGGCTTCATGTATTTTCTTTAATAAGTTTTATATTACTTGTGTTGTGTGATTTTTATTATGTCAGTTTATGATGCATTCTTTATGTAATCTCGATTATTGAAAATAAATACTTCTAAATACAAAAAAAAACAACATTCCTTCTGATAAGATATCGAAAGAAAAACAACTGAATTTATTTGAGCATATCAAGTTATGTATTTATCTTTTATTCATCTTATTTATTGGTATATGCACACTAAAACTGACTAGCAGTATATATACTGAGAAGAATTGATTTGATTTGATTTGATTTAAACACGGTTAAAAATCCGATTCAGCACATGCTCTTTTTCAATGGGGCCGTGCAGTAAAATACTTTCAATTACAATGGATACATCATGTGCATTATACATTAAAAATACATGTAACAAACATGAGGATTCAAAATGAAGTATCATACTTGTAATACATGAATTACAAAAGTTAACAAAATATAAATATCCAGACCATTTCAAGATGACGATTTAGGCATACTGAATTGATATGATAAAATGAAAATTGCATTTCTGAATATAGCTCAGGAATTAAGAATAAATAAAAAGAATGAAGGAGATAAACAATGCAAAATTAAAGATATGATTAAACGTTAAAATATAAAATGTAAAATCTTAGGAATTTTATTAAACTGATAAGAATATTGAAATTGCAGTCGTTGTTTATATTGCGCAAGAAAATATGAATATATTAAAAGAAGATCAATGTACAATAAAAATATAACAATATTATATCATACCTTAATAATCACAAGTATATGTTTTATTAAACCTATACTGTTTCACGTATTGGTAAATTTCCGAACTAATGCCTATCAATGCAAGGGATACTCATTTCTCATTTGATACAATTGTCATATAATAGGTGTAAAATAACAGCAAAGATGTTCACTACGGCCCCGGTCACACAGGCCCCCGGAAGGAACACGATTCAACACGACTCTTTGTTCTGAGGCAGTTAACTGTGAATTAACAAATAGTCATGTTGAATCGTGTTGCTTCCGGGCCTCTATGTGACCGGGGCCTTAGCAATTATCAAGTCCACTGGAAGCCCATGAAAGAGAGCATTGACTGACATTCCATTCCTACCCGTAAATATCATAGACAATAATATGTCGGAAAGGCGGGGGAGGGGTTTTCCCCTTTCAGTATTGCCGAGTGAAGGAAAAGTCGAAGATCTTTAAAGTCCTCCACTTGACCGAGTTCGCACTTGCCTATATTATGCCTCAATCGAGAACTAAGTTGACGGAGAATACAGGTTAAGATGATTGAACATGACATTCAACTTCGCTACTGCACAAATTCATGTTAAATATTCTTGTCCGCCCCCTCCCAAATACGGCCGCGAAAGACAATTTTGCGGGGGATGGAAAACTTGACGACATGTTGTGTGTCGTTGTCTTGATTCACTTCAGTGATTTATACAGTTTGCTTATGTATTTGACGAAAATAATCCCTACAGTGATACACAAAATCGCCAAGAAAGCACAAAATAAAGCTCGCATGTGTCTGAAAATTGAATAAGGATGAGCTCAGATAATGAAAGATTTGATATGATTAACATTTATGATACTTCGTTGAGTAAAATTCCTTAAAAAGTGATTTGAATTGTAAATTTGACGTTCGCCCTTGAAACGAGCTGTCGTAATTTATACAGGACAGATATTACAGAGCAAGATAATCTGTCAAGAATGTAAAGTAAATAATGAAGCTATCGTGATGAATAGCGCGTACAAGCGGGGATTGAATAGGATTCTTAGGAGGCGCATGTGCATTGAACAATGGTAGTACTGATTGGTGAATAAATTAGCAATACCGGCAAATTCTGTCGAAAAGTGATCGCACTTATAGGTATTTTCGGCCCGATTTATGCCGAGGGTGGGCATAAAGCTATATCCAGGTATATCTTTAATCAGTTATCTAAGCACATCAAATACCATTTTTAACTGGATACAAGTTCTTGATAGGTTATATAGGCGATTTTATGCACCAATGTAAGATTTATTTTAGTGAGGTACATAGGTAAACTGTGCAAATCAATGAAGTGGAACGAGACAACGGCACACAACATGTCGTCATCACATTTTCCACTCCCTGCATTGCTTCCGTCTTGGGAGCTGAGGGGGTGGACAAATAATATTTAGTGTACCTTAGTATAATAACGAGAGATAATTCGACATTCATTCATCTGTATTTATAAATATAGGTAACATCAGAATAGGCCACTTTCGTAATGTATTCAAATGTATTTAGCTTGCTCCAAGACGAACTACGTATTGAGCCGTCAGAAAATAATGAGAGTACAGCAGTCAGAATAGGCGGGTTTACTAATAGATGCAAATTTTATGCATACCTCTAACACAAAGGTTGTTCCTGACAACCAGAAAGCTTGCCCAAGGCTTGCCCGACATAGCAACACGTAATGTATGCAAAGTGGATTCCAATTATTGTAGTCTTATTGTTATCAACCTGTCTATGAAATACCACGTAGCTACGTTAAACGGACATAAATTTGAATATATAAGTAAACCCGCCTATTCCCCTTGCATACATTCACGTTGCTCGGTTGGACAAACATTGTAGTTTGACCTACCTAGCAACAACCACATCATGCTATCCGGATTCCTGCAATTGAAATACGATTATTTTATATCAGGTGAATGAATAGTTTGTAATTGTGTGTTTGACAAAAGAGCGTGCGTAAAATGTAGATACATTACGAAAATGGTATTTTAATGCCACACAAAAGGGTTAACTCAAAGATATGAAACACATTTTATAAATATAGGTAAAAAGTGTCCTCGTCGCCAATAAAGAGGACGCGTGACCCACTCACTATCTGTTCACGGTGTGTGTGTGTGTGTGTGTGTGTGTGTGGGGAGGGGGGGGTCCTCCATTATGGGAGTTAATTATCTGAATAGAAATATGACCAAAGGATCTAGTTGTAACATGGATTCACTTATGCCCCGGTCACATAGGACCCCGGAAGCAACACGATTCACCCCGACTCGTTGTTCTGAGGCATTTACTGTGAATTTACAAAGAGTCGGGTTGAATCGTGTTGCTTCCGGGGTCCTATGTGACCGGGGCATTACGAAACGCGCATCCTATTAACGAGATTAAAATTCATTCAACCAAGCATCATGCATGAGTACCCGCCAAAAATCCATTATTATCAAAACAAAGACACCATACTAAAGAGATGAAAAATTAGTTCAGCCTAACACTCACAATCATTATGGCATATTGGTCTTTTGTTTTGCGTTTATATTTTTATGTAATTTTAGTACAATATTTCGTTAACAAAGAGTCAATATAAATGTGCAAGGCATGTCAATATTATCAGTAAGTCGAGTGATAGCAATGTTTTGTCTTTGGTTGTTTTGGTAACTGTATAAGGTATTTTCCTGATTCTATCGAACGGGTTCACAAAACTTTATTTTCATTACAAATAAATCATTTTTAGAGCATGTTGAAAACTAAACGATCATATAATATACTAACAGTCATATCAAAATATAACCGATTGGATTCTGCTATGTTGCGAAACATATAGCGATGATATGTTTATGCAACGATACTGCTTATATTTTTCAGAGAATTCAGAAGGCCACGAAGCAAAAAAAAAATGCTCCAGTGTTTCTTGATTTTACAAACGAGTCGGCACAACATCGCCTGGGGGTGTTGCATAAGACCTAGAATTATTACAATTTCGCCTTTAATGCTAACTACCACTTCAACGCTGTACAATAGCCAATCAGTATCAAAGATTCATAGGATTTACCATTAATGGCAACGTTCCCATAATTGTAAGCTTTATGCAACAGGCCCTGATGTCGTATTATATTAATATAAACCACTTTCATAACTTATTCAAATAATATGCACGCTTCTCTGTCAAACGCACAATGGCATTTGTTCACCTGATATCCCATTCAATAGAATGTATGTTGATACTATGCACTGGTTGTTGCTAGGTTAGTCATGCTACAATGTTTGTCCAACCTAGCAACGTTTAAATATTCATGTAAAATTCTGGCTATTGTCAGGATGGTGTACTCATTAATTTTGACAGCTGAATACATAGTTCGTCATGGGGGAAAACGTGAATAAATTTGAATGCATGCATGTAGCATTCCGACTGCTGTGCTCTCATTATTTGTGGAATAATACATAGTTCGTCTTGGACATGTTGGAGCAAACGTGAATAAATTGAATACATTACGAAAGTGGTCTAACATCACGCATCTATCATCTATAGATCTATTATCTATTTTGTCTTCATCCAAACATAAACTTTTTTAAATTTCGTTGTCGTTCTGCTTGCTTACAGCATCTCAGGTTCAACCGGTCAGGATGCTTTCCCTAAACAAAGTCCACGACACGAACTCGGAGAGGGGGCTGAGACCGTCTTGGGGGCAAACGTGAATAAATTTGAATACATTACAAAAGTCGTTATCACGCATTTGTTTTCATCCAAACATCAACGTTTTTATCTTCTTTATCGTTCTATTTGCTTACAGCATCACATGTCCAACCTGTCAGGATGCTTTCCTTAAACAAGGTCCACGACACGAACTCGGAGAGGGGGCTGAGCGGAAGTGAAGCGACCATCTCCCAGGCATCCATCACAGTCTGGAACGAGAGACGGAAGATGCGACAGGTCCTCCGTAACGTCGCCTCAAGGAACAAAGCCAAGGAGATGATCAAGCTCCTTGGTGTCCTGGTAGTGCCTTTGATCGTTCTTGTGGTGCTGTGCGGCTTGACTCTCGACAGCAACATCATCAAGTGGCGAACAGCAGAAAAGACTGGCATGGCGCTAGGTGACAACATGCAGATCAGTGATATCGTGATTAGGCTTCAAGTGGAGAGGGGGTTGTCGTCGACGTTCTTAAGTGGAAACAGGAGCAGTGCGCTTGTCCTGGACGCCCTTAAGGAGGCCAGGAACCTTAGCGATCACGCTCTCCAGGAAATAAGGCGTTGGCCGCCTCAAGGTATAAACGCGAGTGAAAAATTGTACTTGTCCAAGCAGGATTTCATGGATGATCTTTGGAAGCATAGGTTGAGGGTGAACTCTACCGAGGATCAATTGACAGTGTCGATGAATATTGCATTCTACACTAATCTCAATATCGCGTTCATACTTAGTGGGATTACAAGTACGGTTGAGACGTATGGGGAGATATCGTCGCTGCTAGTCGCCAAAGACACACTGCTCTTCGCAACAGATCTGTACGGGATTGAACGAGCGCTTGGAGGCGCTTACTACGCGTCCTGCATGCTTTCGGAGGATGATAACGCATGGTTTAACGCGGTTCACTCACAAGCGGACGTCCTCACCAGATACAGCACCGCGTTCTTCGGCGACGCTGCCCTGGTCGATTTTCCCGATGGCATGTTCCTGGAGCAGATGCGACAGGAGATACAAGCCAATAACGACGCCTGTAAGAAATACGGAAAGAACAACGTGCCCGAGCATGCCCTCTATTGGTTCAGCAACATCACCATTTTCATCAATCAGTTGGCTGCTAAAATCGAAGACTCCACTCTCCAGATTCAGCTGACCAACCAGAGGATCCAGCAGAACGCCCTCATCATCGTCATCCTGTATTCCATCGTCGTGACGCTGATCGTCATCATCTGCTTCACGTTGGGGACGTGGTTCGTCGCCCAGACCAACAACCTACTCAGCGTCGTCGGCACCTACGCCAAGGAACTCGCTGGAAAGACCAAGGAGTTGGACGCGGAGAAGAAGCGAGCCGACAAGCTACTGTATCAGATGCTGCCGAAGACTGTGGCCGACCAGTTGAAGATGGGTCTGTCGGTGGCTGCCGAGCACTACGACTGTGTTACGATCTACTTCAGTGACATCGTTGGGTTTACGTCCCTCGCCGCCATGTGCTCTCCGCTACAAGTTGTGGATATTCTGAACGGTCTTTATAGGTAAGAATGAAATTTCATTTGTTAATTTGATTTCATCTTCATACACGATATGATACATTTCCATAAAATTAAGTCGAACGCCAATTTGATGTTCCTTTGTAATTATATTCAAATCGGAATAGGTTTGTGATTGTTGTGTCTACATAGTTCAATACACGGCGTATGGATCTTTTGTCCCCCGACCCACATTACTTTACGAAAATAGTTCATATCATGTTTCTCATAAAAGAAAACCTTCATAACAACACATAGAAAATACAAGAAATGTACAAAGGTTTAAACAACAAAGTAAAATCCCAAAATGTACGGAAATCAAAAGAAAGGGGATGCCTTAAAAATATATATACTGTGCTTAATGGGGCGTGTAAGTTTACATCTAGATTGTAAAAGAATGAATAAAGAAACTTTTGGATACTCTTCTGTGATGAAAATTGTAGAGCAAATTAATATTAGCCACAATGGGTCTTATATTTTAATAAATGAATTTGTGCTCACTAAAGCATGAAATAATCAGCACATTGAATTTTACGCAAACTGAGTGGACAATATTAATCAAAATTTTGATCAAATTATTAAACTTGAAAGCTTTACAAACACTAAAATGGTAGGGATGTATTATAACTCAAATTGGAGAAAATATCAAAGCATTATTAGCAACAGTGTATTAGGAAGTAACTCCTTGAATTCAGTGAACAATATAATTATATGGCAGCCTTTGTAGCCTTGCTAATAATCACACAAAAGGCGTGGAAATTGGTCAATTTCATACTTTCTCAATAATGTAATTTTGTCACAAAAGGCGTGGAAATTGGTCAATTTCATACTTTCTCAATCTTGTAATTTTGTAATTTTGTCATGGGCATACTCTAGTCACGTAGAAACTTGTTTCATAATAATAAAAAGAATAATAATATGCAATTCTCACTGAATTTGTAAGGAATCTATGGTTACCAGTACACTTCACTATGAGCAGAAGGTACAAAGGCCTGGGACAAAGTAAACAGCCTCCATTCAAGCATTAACAAAATGTAGCTGCGTGGACACAAGAAAAATGTTCACCCTTCTTATTCTGTGGCAAAATTTTGAACACGAGTTGCACCTGGGACTTTGGTTTGTGACCATGAAGCTAATGGGAATGATTGAATGATGTTGTTTACTTTGTCCCAGTTTTTGGTAATTTCTGGTCACAGTGCTCAGGTAGGAGTGCAAAATAACAATGAATTTAGTCAAAAAGATGTCCTTTCTTGATAGCCAAGAATGTATTTGCACTTTGCAATATCAAAGGGCATGGCCTCGGATTGCAATGTAACTCTAATGGGGTATGAGGCATATGCTCTGACTGTGAGAAGAAGAAAACAAAGGGAACGGGCAAAGTAAGCAATTTCCATTTAAGCATTCATAGTATCTAGAATTCTAGATGAACATGAGAGAAATTTCCTTACTCCTTGTTCTGTGGAGAAATGTCGGACATGACGTATGTCGCACCTGTGCAGTGAATAAAGAGGAAAGCTTATTTCTTTTGTGTATGAAAGCTATTATGAAGGCTTGAATGGAAGCTATGTTTGATTTGTCAAAATACTTTGTCCATTTTGCCATTCACAGTAATGTAATGTAGAATTTAACCTGTCAAAGTCTCGGAGTTCGGTCGTGGATAATATACCATGACGTTTTAACGGAGAGGTTACTTTTTTTTTGCAAATACCTGGCAAAAGCGCAAAGATGTGTGTAATGCCAAACTGACACTTGCACGATTTTGTGGCACGCATTGGCAGTAGTGACTGCGTACCATGTCGGGATGAGAATTTTGTAATTTTGGTCACGACATAATTTCGAGACCGGGTCGTGAACTATACACAAACTGTTCGTGAACTCGTTGGAACGATACGGGAGGATGTTTGCCAGTGTGTGGCAGTGTGCGCCATGCCACGACTGTCACGAACTGCCACAAATAATCCCCAGTCATCCATATCCGGGGGGTGTTTCATCAAGATTTGTCGCAGCGACAAGGAGTCATTTTCCGACAGTTCCCATGGCAACTGTCAGCGATATTGCTTTTCATCCAATCACAATCAAGGAATTTGTCAGCGCTGACTAATTGTTTCTGCGACAAATCTTGATGAAACACCCTCCAGGTGTCGATATTATGACACAGCAGGATCGTGGCACCGTCCGTATTGCGCAAACCCGTCGTGCTAATGTGGAAATTACATAAACTGTGCGCAAACTATAATATGAGCAAGCTATACGTAAAGTCATCGTGTCAGTTCGTGTCCATGTGAACATCTATGAATGGGCACACATTCGTTAACTATTCGTGAAGTCGTCGTGAGCTAGTCGTGAACAGTAAGGAAGTCTCCCCGTTCATGTCCCCAAATGACAAGACTTGCTACGACAAAATCGTGGCCCAAACGTTGTGCAAGTGTCAGCCTGGCAGAATCAGTATATTACTTTTGCAATAACAAAATTCTAAACGTTACCTACTTACATCGACAGTTAAGTACAGAATGCTGTGGACATATTATTTAATGAAAGAATTTAATACCATAGGTGAGTTTCGAACTGCAAACCTCTTGTTTAAAGGCCGAAGTCAGAACCACTACGCCATGAAGCTGCCAAGGCCTTTATGATTGTAGTGTTTGTTTATTAATGTACGATCATATGAACTTCAAATTAATATACCCTTCTATGTCTGCGGGCGTAAACATATAATATGGCTATAAATCACACACTTCCAAATAAAGACACCCTAAAAGAACGTATAATTTATTTAAATTTCAATTTAACTTATTCGGGTTAATGAAAGGTTAATGAATAACATTACATTTCGTTGTATCTTATTTCTTGTGCACGATCAGTTATTTTAATTGTTCATCTCTCGAGTTATCACACAACCATTTCCCATGTTTTAAGGCTTGCAAGAGCCACGTCATTAACCAATGGCAGGGTAACTTTATTCGATTATACGAAACATTTAGACCCCGTTCAAATCTAGCTTTCAAAAGCGGCTTTCAATAATCTAGTTTCCATCAAAGCTGGTACGGAACGCCATTTGTGGCTTGTTCAGGGGCCTGTAGCATAAAGGAGATACGATAAATCAAAAATTGTTCGTATCTCTATTGTACACATTTTGCCATAGACTTACAATTAATATTTGTTGTAAGTTTAATTGCTTTTATGTTACAGGCCCCAGATCTACAGGCAATTTAAGTAGATTTTAAGTCCGCTTTACGCAAAGTGGCTCTGTTGCACGGATAGACAGCTGGTTACGTTCTTCCCGCGACCCCGCTGCGCTCTCCCATTGACTACACGTATAACTCCAGCGAGCGCTTCAAGGTCACCTGAAAGGTATCCACTTTTTAAGGCCGCTTAACGAGTCTCGAGCGTTCAAATTACCTGGGGCCAATTGCACGAAATAGTCTGAGCTATCCTCTTCATGCTAAGGCGTCTTAAGTTCTTGCGCCACCCTCTGAACATAGTCGTATCGACGCTAATGTCTATGTTACGAGGATGACACAAGAAGTCAAGACGTATTAGCAGGAAGAGCATAGCTATGACCATTTCGAGCAATCGGCCCCTGGTGAACTGGTTCCCGGTCACGAAAATTTACCTTGCGAAGTGGATTTCAAAACCAGTTTGGAAGTACACATTCGTGACCTGCCGCAAAACTACATGCAGTTTCTGTAAGACTGATTTCCGTTAAAGTGGTTTAACGCCGTATGTCTAAACGGGGTCTAAAATTCATCCCCATTATCTTATGAATGTGAGCGAGGTCGAAGAGAATGTACCATCAGTTCCCCTTTTTTGTCAATTTGCATTCACATAGTTTGTGATCTTCGTTCTTCCGGCCTTGGGACTACATTAAGAGTTTCATTCATCGCAAAAATGTGAAAAAAGTTAAGAAAAAAAAAAAGAATAAACGAGGGCAGAAGGGTGCAACCTCTCGCAGTTCAAATGCATGTTATCACGTCTACTCGTCTGACTCACAGATTCTATGTTCGTAAATGCATATCACTGCATAATTGCCATTATATCGATATTACATTTGTCATTTGGCTTTATAAAAGGGCAAGAGAAATGAAAGATGGTTCGATGATTGGGTTTGTTGAATGTTCAAATATATCGTACCAGCAAATGCATATTAGTACTTCATGACAATACATCTTAAATACAGCATTCGCTGGCGGATTCAGGATTTTGGGTACTAGGTTTGAGCACATTAGTAAATAAAGGGTTCAGTCCCCATACGAGTCGGGGTGACTTCTCCTCGACAAACTGGCCCAAAAAGTGGAGGTCTTCACATTTCTTAGTCAGGAAAATGATTTTTTGTTTGGGGTGGTGGGGGTTTGGAGGGGGGGGGGGGGGGGGGGTGAGTCTTGATAGTTGGTTTGGTATAGCTTGGCCCATCGACAAATTACACGTCATGACGAATCCAACGAAATCCTGTTTGTTTGAGTTTTATTAAAAGAGACATTATCTGTGACGTATGTACCCCCTCCCTATAAAATATTTTTTTGGGGAAGGGGCACATAATCTTAGATTTATGAAGAAAGCATTGTGTTTTCTTTTCTAGATGTTCATAAAGACCAGGGGCTGATTGCTCGAAATGGTCTTGGCTATCCTCTTCATGATAAGCAGGGGCGGATCTAGCTTTTATCCAAGGGGGGGGGGGGTTGAGCCAACGACGATGCGGAGCATCGTCCACGAACCGCGAAGCGGCGAGCCGATTTTTCTGCTATTTTGAACCCCTGTAAATGATGTTATCCTGCCATCTACTAATGCAATGGAGACCATAAAAAGCAGTCCATGATAACAT
>BQKZ01002631.1:49923-60401 GCA_036244855.1 Temnopleurus reevesii | reverse complement strand
TTTTTTACTCCTTTTTTTGGCAGCCCAAGGGGGGGGGGGTTAAACCCCCTAACCCCCCCCCCCGTAGATCCGCCACTGATAAGCAATCGGCCCCTGGTCACTCAAGACGAGCTGCGAGTCATAACGGCTAGTCATTATCCTTCCTGTTCGTTCGAATTGCAATGGAACAGTCACACCAACAGATTGATCCCACCCTGCCATCAAATCGCACCAACAAAATTGTTATTCCGTTTGAAATCGGATGTTTAATGATTCCTATCTCAATTGAACAAATTCATTGATTAAACAAAACATTAATTGATAGTTCATAGTTTGAATTTAAGATAATTGAGTTTGGCAGCAGGGTGAGACCAGCCTGTAGGCGTGACTGGTCCATTATCCCTATGTCTTTGTTTTTGTACAACGAGTGTATGTTCCTTCCTCAATTATTGTACAATCGAAGCATCGCTAAAATTCTTTTTGACTTGTTGTATAATTTGCTTAATATAATATTTACGTTTATGATTGTATTTTCCTTTATATGAACAGAATATTGATTTTTTTTATGTCAATTAAGTTTAATAAACCAATTTACAATTTACAATTTACAATGTAATTTGCCCCAAATAACAATTACAACCACAGAAATAATACATGCAAATGTAACTCGACATGTGTTGTTTCACATAATTAGACACTGAAATGGCGTAAAAGGTAACATGAATAATGGCAAGGTGTTATTCCGAATTCAACTGGTATTAGGGACCTTTAGCATGTACAAGACGGTAGTGCCGATCACAACGTTAGCTTTAAGGTCCATTCAAGAAGTAGTGTTGCGTTGATGCACCCTTCTGGAACGGACCTTAGAGCTAACGATGTGATCAGCCATACCGTCTTGTACATGCTAAATGTCCCTAGTGTCTTACGTGAACAGGATATTGACTGAAGTCTGATAATAATAATAATAATAGATGCAATTTATATAGCGCACGTATCCACTCTGCTGAGTGATCAAGGCGCTTTGCATAATTATTACTCTGGCTTTAGCCCGGCGTACACCAGCGCACATGGCATTTCAAGGAATGAATATTCCTACCAGGTACCCATTCACCTCACCTGGGTTGAGTGCAGCACAATGTGGACGAATTTCTTGCTGAAGGAAATTGACGCCATGGGTGAGATTCGTGCTGAAAAACGAAAGGCGATGAATACATTTCTAAATTTCCATGCACATACATGTGATGAATAAAGTTCTAAGTTTCCATGCACATGAACACTGAGATGACGCTAAAATTAACACGAATGATACCATGGATGACATTTAAACACAATTCCGTACACCAGTTTAATTTAACATCGGTTGAATTAAACGCACTTGAATTTAACACCTATTAGACTCCAGTATGTAATACGTTTCCATTTTTTCATCAGACAATCCTTTTTGTTACTCATATTTTTTTATTTACCTTTTCAGCATGTTTGACGGTTGTATCGACAAGTACAACGTCTACAAAGTGGAAACAATCGGCGATGCTTACATGGTTGTGTCGGGCTTACCTGAGGCAACCGGGAGACATGCTTGGGAGATCTGCACCATGGCTCTAGAACTACGAAGTCTGGTCATGACCGGTTATAGGGCTCCACAGATGAACGGCGATAGGCTTTGTCTAAGGATTGGTATACATTCAGGTATGTTTTGATGAATATGAATATGATGGTGATGGTTGTGGTGGCGGTGATGGTGATGATGATGATGATGATGATAGTAGTGGTGATGATGGTGATGATGATGTTGATGATGGTGGTGGCGATGATGATGTTGATGATGATGGTGCTGGTACTGGTGTTGTGGGGTTAATATTTATAATGTTGGTGGTGATAATTGTTGATAATTATGGAGATACTGATAATGGCGGTGGTAATGATGGCGATGATGATGACACGATCGGCGATGCTTACATGGTCGTGTCGGGCTTACCTGAGGCAACAGGGAGACATGCTTGGGAGATATGCACAATGGCTCTGGAACTACGAAGTCTGGTCATGACCGGTTATAGGGCGCCACAGATGAACGGCGATAGGCTTTGTCTAAGGATTGGTATACATTCAGGTAAATTTAAATGATGTTCATGATGATGGTGGTGGTGGTGGTGGGGGTGGTGATGATGATGATGATGATGGTGGTGGTGGTGGTGGTGGTGATGATGATGATGATGATGATGATGGTGGTGGTGGTGATATTGATGATGGTGGTGTTGGTGGTGGTGATGATGATGATGATGATGGTGGTGATGAAGATGATGATGATGGTGATGGTGGTGGTGGTAGTGGTGATGATGATGATGATGATGATGGTGGTGATGATGCTAGTGGTTGTGGCTTCAATATTGATTATGTTGGTGGTTATAATTGTTGTTAATGGTGGAGGTAATGATAATGGCGGTAGTAATGATTGTGATGATGATGTCAAGGCGGAGACGCTCGGTGATGCTGTGTTGGGCTTACCTGAGGCAACATGGCGACATGCTAGGAAGATCTGCACGCTGTCACTCGAGCTTAGAAGTCTGTTTATGACCGGTTACAAAGCACCTCAGATGAACGGTGATAGACTCTGTCTAAGGATTAGTATACATTCAGGTAAATTTAGATGAAAATGTCGGTGGTGGTGGTGAGGATTGTCGTGGTGATGATGATGATGGTGAAGGGGGTGATGGTGATGATGATGAGGAGGATGATGATGATGATGATGATGATGATGATGATGATGGTGGTGGTGGTGTTGTTGTTGATGACGATAATAATGATGAAATATTGATAATGTTGATGATCACAAATATAACTTTGATGGTAATAATGATTCAATAGTGATGGGAATATTAGATGTTAGAGTATGGAAGCAGTGATGAAGATGCTAATAACTTTGTAGTGAGGACGGTGGTTGATGATTGATGATGATGCTGTTGATAAGGATGAGGATGATTGCATACACTTACATGGTTTAGATAAGTTCTTTTTGTTCACTCAATCAATCAGGTACCGCAGAACATCCGGAGAGGTTGCAGAACTGACCTGAACATATATATATATTTTTGTAATTCAAATTTTATTAATCCAAATATACTCAACATAGTTTAAATAACATAGAAATAATCAAACATAATATAACAAGTTAAATAAAACATCAATTGGATATCTTTTTAAAATACTAACAAACAACAATGAAAAATTAAAAAAAAAAGACATCAACGATTACTTATCCCGCTTACTCGTCAAACGTTTGCTTCACAATTGATTATTTTCTACCATTTGTGAAATCAATCTCCATTTCTTGTCGTGACAATCTGAATTGTTTCGTCTTTTAGCTATTAACTCTATGAACTGAACATATTAGTTCAACTGAACATATTATATCATACACACATTTACTGAAAAGAACAGTGGGATGCAGTGCCCCGACCCCCACCACACCCCGATCCGCCGTCCCTCACGAATCATGATGGGATTTGTTTGAAAATCAAGTTTTCCTTTCTTTTGTCATATTGCTATTATTATTTATGACTATATTTGAATTTATATATTTGATTTATCAAAAGAACTGAAACATAGAATGATTGGATTGGATGTGTATTATCCCTCTGCTGTTATATGGAATGAATGATACATACCGCTGAAGATGTCATTAATATTAATTACATTAAAATTAAACCAAGTCAAATAAAACTCGTGGAATCTCAATTATGGAAAATATAGCAGACGAGTCTTTATATATATTTCAACAATTGGGGCATCTTTCCTGGACTAAATATTCTAGACTTATTTAAGATTCATGAAAATAAAGCCTTTTGCATCAAATTATATGGGAATTAAACATCAATCAGCCTAAAAATCAAATGCTGGATAAATCCGTTACCTGGGAAACGTGATAATATGGTCAGACCTCGGAATCGGAATTTTTCCATCCACCCATGATGCATTGCTGAAGGTTACGAATATAAATACACTCTTAAGATAATTGGCCAAAAGGTTTACCTAACACTGGGAAAATAATGTTCACACAAATTGTTACAAAAAATACGATTCATAATTATGTATATCATCAGCAGCATCAGCATCAAGTACATTGTTATTTTTACATAAACATCGTCAAAATAATGACAAATAAAATAGTGGTACATTTTCCCTTTTTGATTTAGTTGATACAACACCAACTGAAAAATAAAACCTTCAATTGTTTTGTTTTCTTCAATTTAGAAGTTGGGCATCATTTTCATTGCTATCTAATTGTGTAACATTGGGCTCGTGCAAAAAAATTCAAACTAAGCTGCCTCTCCTATCGAATTAATCATATTCAGATGGATGAAAAATCAATAAAACATGCAAAAATATAGAAAATCACAAATACATTATCACGATATGTAAAAAAAAAAAAAATTGAATTAAGTGTAATGTATGACGCATAACTTCCATTACAGTGTACCTGGGGAGTCAACATTTTACATTTTCGCTTGTTTGAGGCTATAAGTGCTTATTTCAAAGCTTATTTAACATAGATTTACATCTCTTCAGATTACACGTAGGATCTGAATTGCAATTTGTTTGCTTTTTTTTCATTGAAAATTATCACTAATCTATCATTAAATATTAGAAAATAGAGAAAAAGAGAGAAAAATAAAAATACAAATGTCAGCATTGTAGCTTTAGAATGTGCCACTTACAAGTGCCACTTATAGAATCAATGTTCATTCATGTTTAGCTATACAACGACTGTTTTTGTCCAAGGTGTCAAAAACTCCTTGCGCCAAAATTGGCTCCCTCAAACAACTCATTAACATAATTACTCCCATTCAAAGAAATTTCTGATATTATGGATTGATACCGATTTTGTGTTGTTGTGTCAGAATTTATTCGAAGTTTAATGATATTACTCATTTATTCCTTGATGACATTTGATAATCCATTACATAACGATCTCCCTATCAATATTCCCCAACATGAAAACACATCTCCCCCAAAGACGTTTTCAAGCAGCTTAATAAAAGAGTACCCAAAAGATCCATCTTCAAATAATTTATCCAGTAAATCGGTAAGTCTATCGATCATTCAATGAAAATGGAAACCAAACAATCAACAAAACCATCAGCAAATCAATATGTTATATTTACACGACATCATTTATTTCCGTTAACTCAAACTCCAATTCAATGCTCCTTTGTAACGCAATTCAAATCGTTACTCGCTTGTGATTGTTGTGTGAGCACAATTTAATACCCGGCGTAAGGATCTATTGTCCCACGATCCACTTTATTTTACGTAAATAGTTTATTATCGTATTCATCGAGTATTAAACAATTCTTTAATTTCCATAAATACAAGCAATTTCAAGCATTGGTTAAGTCGAAAAGCTTAGATCGATCATTTAAGCGTTCAGCCATGCATGACGATCTGATATTAATGAGAACTTTTGTAACAAAATGATTAATCTATCATGACATCATCACAAATTCAGGACCGACGAAATTTTTGTTAAGTGAGGGTAATTGTTCTCATGAGTTGTTTGCGATTGCCCCATGCCTATATTGTTGCAAGACATTTTTGACACCCTTGACATAAACAGTCGTTCGTCCAAACATGAGTGAATGAAAACTTATTTTTCTTAGGGGCAATTTCTTAATATAATTTTGGAACATACATGAATGTAAAAATCTTTTGACTTTAGTTTGAAATTAATTTTTTATAGCCATTTCAAAAGCGATATTTTTTTTAAAATAAACCCTGTATACCCTACCTTGCCGCCATTAGACAAGCTTATTTTTACCGTGTTTTTCTATCTTTACAAAGTGTGTACCTAGCGCAGCCATGTTTCAAGTATCTGAAGAGTAAAATTTAATCTAATTGCAAAGTTTAAACCCCTTTTATAAGGGCAAATGAGGAGAATATTTCATAACTTTCATCATAATCATCATGCCCGTTGACAATATTAGCAGTCCTTGGCGCATTGACAATCCAAACAAAATGGAGGGTGAAAAGACCTTTTGTTTTCTGACCTTCAGAAAAACATCTTCTCATCTTGAAAAGGATTTTTTTTAAATGAATATTGTCAAAGATAAAGAATACGCATTATAACGAGATTATGTCGCATTTTATCACGCCTCGAACAATGATGTCATTATGGCGTGATTCAAGCGTTAAAGTAATTTGACTGATTAGACACGTTTAGAGGTCGAACGTAACTTTCTATAATTTCATTATGGTGGTTTAAACCATATTTTTAATCGGAAGTCGAATGAAATTATGATAAAGGGGACGTGATCTTTTGTTCAATATTATGCAATAGATTATCTTTTGTCAATCTAAAAATTGGAAATTATGAAACGTAAAGCTTGTTCTGTAGAATAGACGTATTATATGGAAATAATTTAAATGATCTCCATAAAGGTCGAAAAATTGAAGCAACTCGCTTTGAGTCTTTATTCTCACTTTTATACAAATATAAACATTGCAAAGTTTATATACTTAATATGAAATAATAATCAAGCTAGTTTCAAGATTAGAATCGAAATCTTTTATATTTTTGTATAGGTTTTTTTTTCTAGTTTGTTCTTACTGCAAGCACACACTTGCATGTTCGCGGCCAAAACAGTATATATGAAGGTTTATCTCCTTTTACGTATACACTCTAAAAAACACTAAAAAGGTTAGATTAATATTTTAAGAAGTTGGAGGAGTATAGAATCCTTTTCTAGTTCGCTCTTACTGCAATCACATACTTGCATGTTCGCGGCCAAAACAGTATGAAGGTTCATCTCCTTTTACGTACACTCCAAAAAAAAAACTAAAAAGGTTAGATTAATATTAAGTTGGAGGAGTAGAATCCTTTACCAATGGTAAATTTACATTTAAAACATCATGGGGCCAATTACACGATTGGTCGCGCACAAAATAAGTACTATGCTTGGTGAAGCGTGTCAATGTGCCAGGTATTCACGAAATAAATAAAATAAAAACTTGTAAAACTTGTTTAGGAATTAAAGAAAAATGTTGGATACACATCCATAAGGAAAATTATGCATTTTCATAATAAGGAGAAATAAATTTTTTACCATGATGGTACCGATTTGTTTAAATATGAAAGACCGGTGCTCAATAAAGCACGAAATAATTCTTTGAAATTAAATGCCAACTTAAGAAACGATATTTATCAAAATCCTGATTAAATTACAGCTATGCAAGCGTTAAATAGCCAGTGATTCACTGAGAAGGTTCACACTGAGATAGAAGTGACACATATTCAACTCAATTAACGTGAGGCAGGGTATACAGAAATAACATTACATTACACAAAACATATATAACAAAGAATAAGTAATAATGTATTTACTTTTCTTTCAGGAAGTTGCGTGGCAGGTGTTGTTGGGTCGAAGATGCCGAGATATTGTCTCTTCGGAGATACCGTCAACACAGCTTCTCGAATGGAATCCTCTGGAGAAGGTAGGAAACTTCAGTTTAACACTTTCAGATCTACCGCATTAAACCACTTTGATATTAAAATAATAATATATGTTATTTACCCAGGGTAGCCACTTCTCCATTTTTGAGTGCCGAGCTCCTGGCAAGAAGGCAGATGGTCCCATTTTCAATAAGTCTTTGGTATGACTCGGTAGGGGATCAAACCTACGACCTTCCGTTCATTGGGGCAGTCGTTCTACCACTGAGCCATCCCACATGCCCGGAAACTAGTTTAAGAGAAACTAGTTAATATGGTTAAAGGCAGGTCTGAACAGAACAAGCGGTCACGAACGTAGTCATTAAAACTAGTTTTTAAATCCACTTCGCGGGGTAGATTCTCATGACCAGAGCTAGTTCAGTCGTTAATCCGAACGCTCCAGATTCGTGAAGTGGCCTTAAATGGTTTACCCTTCAGGTGACCTTGATGCGCCTGTATTTGTCATGCGTGTAGTCAATAGTAGAGCTATGATTTTCTTGAGAGTGGAGGTATACCCAATTAAAAAAAATCATATGATAGCATTTGTGAACGTTTTTTTTTTCATTTGAAAGTCTGAGTTTTTCGTTGTAAAAAAAAATAATAGTGTTATGTTACAAAAGAAGGTCATCAGCTCAAGTTCAGCTAAAAGGTCAGCGTAAATTTAGCAGTGACAATCAGATCATATGCAGAGATGCTATCCATTCCAGAATATACATGAAATGTATTTTAATATCAATTCAAGGCTTTAATCAAAAGGGTATGACTGAGAAATTGGCTAACGTTTTCAGTTTTGCTCAGCTTTTACGTTGATTGAATTGATTTTGATTCAATATATTTCCGTAATAATAAACATATACAATTTAAAAATTTTGCGAATTTCCCACATTCAGCTCGCCCATCAATACCTGGTCTTTTGGATAGTCGAATAAATACATATACACGAATAAAACAAACAGTAATTTCACATTCAAATTTTGACATGTTTATTACAGAACGGTTGGCATATCTGTGTAAGGATAGGTTAAAAACAGATTATCCCTAATTACCAGTTGCTTTTCCCTTTCGAAGTGAAAAAAAATATCCAATTGGATAAGTTATAATATTCAAAGTATTTAGTGTTCCTTGCTATATGAAGGATTTACAGACTAAAAGACCGATTTTCCTAATTACCATTCCCATTTTCCTTTCGATNGGAGAAGGTAGGAAACTTCAGTTTAACACTTTCAGATCTACCGCATTAAACCACTTTGATATTAAAATAATAATATATGTTATTTACCCAGGGTAGTCACTTCTCCATTCTTAAATGCCGAGCGCCTGAAAAGAAAGCAGATGGTCCCATTTTGATAAGTCTTTCGTATGACTCGGTAGGGGATCGAACCCATGACCTTCCGTTCATTGGACAGACGCTCTACCACTGAGCCATCCCACATGTCCGGAAACAAGTTTAAGAGAAACTAGTTAATATGGTTAAAGTCAGGTCTGAACGGGACAAGCGGTCACGAAAGTGGACATCCAAACTGGTTTTTAGATCCACTTCGCGAGGTAGAATGACGTAAATATTTCCAATCAATCGTAAGTCTATGAGAAATCATGGACTAAAATTTTCAATTGATCGCAAAATCTTTCATGCTCCAGGAGCTAGTTCAGCCGGTAATCTGAACGCTCGAGATTCGTGAAGCAACCTTAAGTGGTTTACCCTTCAGGTGACCTTGATGCGCCTGTATTTGTCATGCGTGTACTCAATGGTAGAGGGCAGCGGGATTGCGGGGAGAACGTGGCCCGTGTATATCCGTCGCCAAGCAACAGAACCACTTTGCGAGAAGTGAACTTGAAATTAACTTAGTGGACACAACTGGCCTTCCGAACCGACTTTTGAAACTAGTTTAGTGGAGACCGCTTTCGAAAACTAAGATTTAATGGGATCTTAAGCCCCGGCCCCGGAAGCAACACGATTCAACACGACTCTTCGTTCTGAGGCAGTAAACTATGAATTAACAAAGAGTCGTGTTGAATCGTGTTGCTTCCGGGGCCCTATGTGACCAGGGCCTAATATTTGGAAGAGGTCTTAGAGCTAGTATTAAAACCCACCGCACGCTAAACGCCCGCTTCTACATTTTTTTTGGTTACGACCATCAAGGGGCGACCATAATCTCCCTCGAATCTTACGATCTCCATACGACGATCATACGAATTTCCGTATGGATTCAATTTCTATGTACATTTCATATCAGCTATGATTTTCTTGAGCGTGGAGTTATACACAATTAAAGAAAAATATATGATAGCACTTTAAATGGATTTTCCTTCAGTTTAGATCACGTGGTGTTTTTTTTGTAAAAAAAATAATAGTGCTATATTAGAAAAAGAAGGTCATCAGTCCAAATTCAGCTAAAAATAAAAATAAAAAATGATCAGTGACAATCAAGTCATTTGTAGAGATAAGGCTTTCATCAAAAGTATATGGATGAGAGAGAGAGAAAGAGAGAAAGAGAGAGAGAGAAAGAGAGAGAGAAAGGGGGAGAGAGAGAGAGATATATATATATTGGTTATCGTTTTTATGGTTGCTCTCACTTTTGTTCATTTTTTACAATATTCATATTCAAATGTCGACATCAGTTATATTCCGGAGCGGTTGGCCTATGTGCGCAAAGATAGATAAAAGGTAATTTTCTCTAATGACCAGTTCCTTTTGATATGAAAAAAAATGGATAATTTATGATATCAAATCAATGAGTGTTCATTGCTATATGCAGGATTTACATACTAAAAGACCGATTTTCCTAATTACCATTCCCATTTTCCTTTCGATATGAAAAATAATTAGATCATCTATGATATCGTTAGCAATGAAATCCAAGTTACAAAGATTTACAGATTTAAGCCCCGGTCACATTGGACCCCGGAAGCAACACATTTCACCCCGACTCTTGTTCTGAGGCAGTTAACTGTGAATTAACAAAGAGTCGGGGTGAATCGTGTTGCTTCCGGGGTCCTATGTGACCGGGGCTTTATA
>BQKZ01002631.1:21662-33377 GCA_036244855.1 Temnopleurus reevesii | reverse complement strand
CAGCCATTTTGTGCCTGTACGTTTGCCAATTTAAGGAGCCCATGAGGGGTGTAAATCAATACTTTGAAAATTCATAACTTTTGAATGGATTATCCGATTTTGCTCAAATTTTCACAGTTTGTTCACCTTATTTTTCTTCATTTAATGATAGCAAGTTAATGTTTGAGTATAGTTCCCCTTTAATTGATCAATTAGCTGTGATGCCGGAAGGGAAAATAATGACGACAAAGAATAAAAAGACCTACTTCACCATCAACTATAACCAGGGAGTTGTCATTAATGGAGCGACAACTCAGAGTCATGAATGTGAAACGCCTGGTCAAACTCAAAAGATGAACAATACATACATGTAGGGCGATCCTTTGATGTCCCAGGTTCCATGCCGCCAAATACGACTGGAGTGATTTTAAGGTATCAACCGATCTAAACATTTAGGATGCGCAGTAAATTTAGGGTAAACGTGTACACAAGTTACAAATGTGCAGTTGTATTGATAATAATTTTGGAACATAATTTTAATTTACAAGTCTCACTGTGTATCATTTAGTGAGATATAGCTAAGAAACTGTAATTTACATGGACTCTTTTTTGCAGATTTAAGTGTGTTCCGATTACTTCCGATCGCTGTATTTTTTATATTTATTTATTAAGATATTGTTCTATCAAATACCTTAAGGCCATTCGTGCCCATATGCCCACTTGTAGAAATCATTGTTTTAATTCTTGCAAATTCTGGTCGCTGGTACCAAATTTCACTTAGTCTGTGTGCTTATTCATGTGCGGTACTTGTTCAGCGAAAACCTGAGAAAATATAATTACCATTACAATAAAACTTTCGTTATTGTTAACGAATAATGGCTATTCTAGCAACGGGTTGAGTGATTGTTCTCCGTCCTGGTGAAGCGTTTTAGGAAGCACATATTTGCCAGCATTTTTGTCATTCTTTAAGACGCGGCTTGCATGCTAGATATGAGGCGAGCGCTTACTTATGTGACTCCAGTTCACTGACCTATATCTCCATGCTATAACTAGATGCACACGAATTGACCCCCACTGTAAGCAGAAGGGACAAAGGCCTGGGACAAAGTAAAAAAAACTCTATTGAAGCATTCACAATACTAGAGAAACCTCTATACTTCTTATTGTACGGAAATATGTTGAACCAAAGTCGCACCAGGGACTTTCTTTGATGCTTATGAAGCTATTGTTAAGGTTTGAATAAGATAGTTTGCTTTGTCCAAGTCCGATGTCACTTCCGCTTACAGTACCTATAATATACGTTGCATGAATAATGAGAAACTGACATTTTCACTGGCGATGTAGATTTGTACTTGACAGCAGTCTTCCTCTTTGTCATTAATCATTGAGCGCCATACACACACTGAGAATATAAAGCGTAGACTAATATCACACGTCATGCACGCACCGGGGAGGAGGTTGGGGCGCCAAAAATCGTCGAGAGGGGCGCAAAAGGAGGTGATGACCCCTCCCCTTTTTTTTTCTTGTCAGCCCATATTGCACTATTTTTTTTGCGACTTCTGATACATTATATCATTTTAATTCAGTGTTGTAACAATATAATTCAATGAATTGGCCTTCTGTGTGGTTTCATAACCAAAAATAATCACTTCCTGAATTATTGATTACTATGTTATTATCAATAATTTTGTTTTGTTCAAACCTTGTGTACCTTAGAACATTGTTACATCCCGGTATGTATAAATATTAACATTTCGCCATGCTGCATAGCGGTGTAATTGTGTGTGTCATCTAGGTTTGTTTACAAATTGCATCTGTGCCTCTGGAGTGCAATTAAGTGAAAGTAAAATCACTTAAGGGGGAATTAACCCAATACATATGCTGTCAGTCAGTCGATGGAGAAAATTCAATGATCAAACCATGAAAATTGGACTATCCATTCAAAAGTTATGAATTTTCAAAGTTTTGATTTATATCCCTCATAGGGATGGAGAGATGGAGAAAATTCAATGATCAAACCATCAAAATTGGAATATCCATTCGAAAGTTATTAATTTTCAAAAGTTTTGATTTACACCACTCATGAGCTCCTTGAGTTGGCAACCTACAGGTGACAAATGGCTGCCATGCAACATGCATTGAGAACTCTCCATTACACAGAATTTCTCATTTTCTTCTTATTATAGAAAAGTAGAATTCTTTTACTTTAATATATGTTCATATATATTATTGACATACTGATTCTGTATGCACTTTGGGATAAATCTTGTTGATCCCTTGTCTACTTTTCTTTAAAAGGCACAAAATGCGAAATTATGAGTAAAAAGTGAATGTAGAGTTCTCCATATTGGCAACTATTTTGCGGTTGTAGGCTGCCACGTCAAGGATTCCTATTAGAGGTGTACATAAAAACTAAAAAATATATATAATTTTTTAATTATCCAATTTTACTCAGATCTTCACAGTTATACCATCATATTTTTCTTCATTCATTGTTAGCACATCTAAGTCTGGGTTGAAGGTAACATGTACATGTTTATGGTTAGCTATATTATGATCACTGTAGATGATAAAGAATTAAGTCGAGGATACTGCAAAGTGCATCAATTACGAGTTAAATATACCATTTTTATGACGCTGAAAATAATTCCGATTTGATCGTGGTGTCGTCTTGGTATAAGTATAGCATTTATGAAATGTTGGGAATTAAAAGTTGAACCGCCCTAAGTGATACGTGTTTTCTTGGCAAATCTCCAAATCGTTCCATAACGACTTTAACATATCATTTTGTTATACAACTTGCGCGTCGGATTATTACTGCTGGAAATGATACGCTGTGGAAATATCTAAAATGTATTTTTCTATTTTTTTTTTTTTATCTTAGTGGTATACCGGAACGCTTTTGCCGTACAAAGCTTTTGGAAGGTGAGATTGTATTCGAACAATATATTGTATACAGGCGCGTAACCAGAAAAGAGCTTGCACAAATGCTTACATGTTCCCCCCCCCCCCCCCCCCCCCAAAAAAAAAAAAATATATTGAGATAAAATTGAAAAACAGAATTTCTTGTTGCATTGAAATAATTCTTGCCTCATCCCAATTATTATCTACCCAATTATTATCCACCCAACACAGAAAAAAAATAATTCAATTAAGTGTCACTGTAATTTTGTTTGCCCCTTTCCTTTTAATAGAATGCATGCATTTTCCTTCTAAATTTTACGAGGCCCCCCCCCCCCACCCCTTGGCTCGACGTCTGGTATATACCACAACTTAGCTAGCCTTCTATATGAAGAAGGTGTCTTGGTACCACTGTTTGATTGTGCAATATTGAACTATCTTTCCTCTTCTTGCTAAGATGTCTTAACTTATTGTGCCATCCTCTTAACATAGACATATCCGTATTAGTGTCTATGTTAAGAGAGTGGCACAAGAAGTTCAGACGCCATAGCAAGAAGAGATAAGCTAAAACAATTTCGTGCAATTCGCCCCTTATGAATAGATCTCAACTTCATCTTGTGCAATATTGATTAGATTTATCTCGCCATGTTTCTCCTATGTTATCATTGTCATTAAATTTTTGTTTTGCTTTTCAAAAATGTTTAAAATCCGGGAGTTCAATTGCAATCATGGCCACGCGCCTGACATTTTTGTATCTGATTTGCAAACAGAATATACTTTTATATGAAAAGTATAGCAGTCTTTGATCACTTCTTTGAATCAATAATTATATTGACTCTCTTTCACCGACCAGTGTGCACACACCAAACTCTCTGTTAAAAGTTGTCCGGAGCTATGAAAAAGATTTACAGCACCCGGACGGGATTCGAACCCGTGACCTCTCGTCATTACACACAGTTTGGTGTATCCACAAAATAAAATATGTTTTGAGATTAACTATACCAAACTGATGAATTTCTTTTACTTTTTGAAATTACTTAATTTTTGTATTTAAGAAAATACTTTTGCGATATGCATTATCAATGTAAACATTTATTCACAAAATTGTAATCCTATCAATGATAATGTCTTTCAAAGCAAATCATCGACTTCTGGTGATAAAGGCTTGGCCAGTTTGTAAGAAACATTTACCCCGACAGTTTTAGCTGCCTATATATCTTTTATAATTACTTTATTAATTCTCTTTCTATATTATGACTGTTACTGTACTTATACTTGCACAAATATGTAAAAAATTTATGATTCTCATGTGGAACCAAATAAATTTGAACAAAGTCTTTCTCTGTGCTTTAGAGTGATTAGTCTTTGTCCCTCAAACATATCTCTTCCAAATCGTAAAGCCCTGGTCACATAGGGCCCCGGAAGCAACACGATTCAACACGACTCTTTGTTCGGAGGCAGTTAACTGTGAATTAATAAAGAGTCGTGTTGGATCGTGTTGCTTCCGGGGTCCTATGTGACCGGGGCAGTATCAGTGTTATTGCACATCATCACAGGCCAACTTGTAGTTTCGTGATAGTAGACATGAAAACACAATAGCGCCACTAAGGGGGATTTAAACTTATACGACGGTACCATTACCATGGTGATTTATACCCTGATAATTTCCGTGATCATTTCCCTCTCACAAGCATGGGCACCCAATGTTGGTTGTTCATATTGATATAAAATTAAAGGGTAATAGTAAAAAATAAAAATAAAAAAAATAATGCCCTCAACACAATCGTCTAATCATTCTTGGCCTATATAAGGTACGCAATTTATATGATTCTTTTTCTCCCAAGCTCCCGCAAAATTGGGTTAGCCTAACAACGGCTACAGATGTATACATAGTATCAAGGCATTATTATTTTCAAATTTTATTAAAAAATAGGCACTTTATACAAGTATGATATCATACATTTTGTCCGTGCCTTCACGAAGTAATAGCTGTAAAATGGTATATACGTTGCATAAAACTAGTTGCAATTTCATTGAACGTTTTCTTCAGTAGAATCAACACCATTTTAATAGGATGCTTGTTAATTGTTTATACTATGTCGGGATTTCGGGGACATTACGCAGCATACACTTTGTCTACTGACACTTCATGAAAAAAAACCCGGACGAATAGATCATTTTCATAATGTATTCAAAATTATTCATGTTTGCCCCAAGACGAACTATATACAGTCCAACCTCGTTATAAAGAGCTCTGATATAACGAGATCTCGTTATAACAAGTTAGCTTTCCTGGTCCCATCTCTTTGTCATTTAATGTATTTTGGCTCTGATATAACAAGGTTTCGATATAAAGAGATACTTTCTCTGGTCCCAAGTACATTGTTATAATGAGGTTTGACTGTATTCAGCTGTCAGCCTAAATAATGAAAATACAATACTCAGAATGCCACTTGCATGCATTAACGTTGGTAGGTTTTGACAAACATCGTAGCTTGACCAACCTAGCAACAACCATTACATGCTTTCCACATTCCTTCTATTGAAACACGATTATTCTCCATCAGGGGCCGATTGCTCGAAATGGTCTTAGCTATCCTCTTCATGCTAAGGCGTCTTAATTTCTTGCGCCACCCTCTTAACATAGTGTATCGACGCTAATGTCTATGCTACGAAGATGGCACAAGAAGTCAAGACGACTTGGCACGAAAAGGATAGCTAAGATCATTTTGAGCAATCGGATCGGCCCCTGGTGAACAAATATTTTGTCATTGTGCGTTTGACAAAATTTGAATACGTTACGAAAGTGGCATATTGACAGAAATTTCATCCATGATTATCCCGTTATGGTGACCTTCAAGCGTAACCATAGAATTTTTTTCACTCTGGGCTGGAAACCGAGCTTGCAAATGATCAACGCTCTCTTACCTTGCTCCCATTATTAGCATCGATCGATGGATGCCAAAATAAATAAATATTGATCCAAATGACTATTGTTATCTTAAGATAACCTTTTATGTGTAGAAATATTTTGATGGAGCGGTAAAAAAATATTTAGAACCAGTATTTTTCAGGGAATTTTAATTTCTACCGAGGCTATTGGCAGATTTGGGCTAATTGAAGTAAATAATAAATTCATGGTGAAATGGAAAATACGGCAGAGCTTAAAGGGATAACAACACGATGACAAATTGATAAATTAAACAAATGTAATGTGAAAGAACGATCTCACGTTTTAGAAAGCTAATTTACCAGGGTTGTGTGTCATAAAATTGTGTATAGTTCAGTGATAATCCAATTTCTCATCAACTCTTTCATAGCCAAAGGGAACTTCATCCGTGAAATACTCCAAATCTATAGTTTGATTAATTTATAAAGTTTATAAAGTTTATATGAAATAAGAGAAAATACATAAACAGTGCGACATATACTAAATGATAGAAACTTTATTCAATTCACTACAGCAGAGATTACTTCAAATCATAATTTAAAACCACAGTCACATTTTGAATGCTCATAAGACAAAGCACATACATATAGGGTTATCAGTTCAAAACTCCTTTGAAAGATAATGGTTGAAAGAGCTTCATCGATCGTGGTGAAGAAAAATAATGTTCAAGAAATGTCAATAGTCGGGTTTACTAATAGATGCAAATTTTATGCATACCTCTAACACAAAGGTTATTCTTGACAACCAGAAAGCTTGCCCGAGGCTTGCCCAACATAGCAACAAGTAATGTATGCAACCTGGATTTCAATTATTGTAGTCTTATTGTTATCAACCTGTCTATGGAATACCACATAACTACATTAAACGCACATAAATTTGAATATATAAGTAAATCTGCCTATTCCACAAAACATCTTGAGTTACTTAAGCAAGGATATATTAGTGACAATCATATTTTCATGATAAATCGACAAGTTTAGAACCACAAAGCGATATGTTCATATCAATTACATATTTAAAAAATTAAAAAAATATATCATATCAAAAGAATGAAATCTTTATGACTTTTCTATTGATCCTTCAATTAATTGTACATACATTAGAATAAGTTCTACACAACAAAAACAATAGAGTTTTTTTTAATGAAGGCACTTACACAAGGTGTAACCTTGGAATACGATCCTTAATACTATGAAAGCTGATTACCTCAAAATGATTGATATTTAAAAGGCACATCTGTAATCCTCTTACGATGAGAAGAGATTGAATAGATTGAATAACAAAATATTGAAAGAATTTCCTTGTTTGATGGGTTTCAGTTGGAAAAAGATACATCTCATAACCCATTCACACTTATCCGGTGTTAAACCAGAATTTCCCCCTTAATTTGTTTCCTTTTTCTTCCTTTAATTCAATTTAATATAATTTAATTCAATGTGTCTTGTTTAGGATTTAGTTCACCAATACCAAGGAGCTTAGAAACCCTAGTATAAAGCACCATATAATGTAAAATTTGAATATCTACACTTCGTTCTCGTTTCAGAAACATGATTTATGATTTGCTTTGAGAAGAAAAATCACATTTACACAGAAATGTGTATTGTAATAGATTATGTATATTACACAATATATCATATGATTTTATTTTCTATTTATTGCAGACTGTAAAATTGATACCTAGGAAAAATTTCATATTTCCCCAGCTTCTTCAGAATGGACTACTAGTTCAATATCAGCTAAAGATGGCGCTCTTAAACTGATTAGAAGGGTGCAATTTGAGCAAATAGATTTGTATCAAAGCTTGTACATTGATAGCTTTGATTGCAATTAACCCATTCAGGGTGGTGTTTCAACAAACCGTTCTTAAAGTTAGGCATGACTTTAAGAAAGACTGGAGTACGTTAACTAGTGTAATACACATAATATTTTCGATCATTCAGCTCAAGAACTGGTACCAGTCGTGCGTAAAGTCGTTCTTAAAGTCTTTCTTATCTTGGTGAAACACCGCCAAGGACAAGGATTATTTTACAACAAATTAAATCACTATCCCAAAATTGACTACATGGAATTTTTTTACTTCTCTCTACATATTATTTTAATCAAAATACAATAAAGTGATTCTCACTTTTATTTGTGTGTTTAAAAGCCAAAATTGCTAATTTGCAAAGGGAAATAGTAATTTTTATAAGGATTCCAATTATTTTCATTTTCACTTGTAATATCTAGAATAAATTTGCAAATCTCCAAAGAGAAATTATATATTATCAGTACCAAGAGGGAGCACTATATATGATATAGCAATATAATTCAAATTTCTACAAACAATCAGTTCATGAAAAATAGTGTTATAGTCAGGAAACATTTGTAAGCTATATATGTTATGATAATTATTCCATAAAATCATCTCTTTAAAATCTGACTAAAAGTATACTTGGGTTTTGATAGAGTTTCTCAGAGGATCGGTACTCAAACAGAGATGCTACTGTTGGTTCTGGAATATGCATGAGGTAAAAATTTGAATATGAATGTCACAGCAGTTGAACAAAATTGAAAGAAAAGATAAAAATAATCACCATATTTCTAGCCATTCTTTTGTAATGAGAGCCTTGCATTGTTATCAAAGTGAATCGCATGCTAATTCCGAAACAGCTGGCATCTCTGCTCATATCCAAAACAGCACTCCAATCCAGGGCTAGAAGTACCCACTTGGAAAGAACTTGGGGATGTTCTCGGGCCAGACAGAATCGTTCTCCTGGATTCAAGGAAAAAACAACACCTCATTTATAGATGAAAATTTTAATTTTGGAAAATACATCATTAATGAAACTAGAGTGTATTGGTCTTGGATAATTGTATGGAAGTGTATTGTCTGTTATGCAAAAATTGATTGCACCCTGGCCAATAATTTTTTGCATAAAAGGTCGCTTGACAATTTAGAAAACATAACCTTGGGCAGTATTTCACCAAGTAATAAAAGACTTTAAGAACGACTCTAAGATCTGGTATCAGTTCTTGCATTGAATACACGTAATACCATCGATCAGTGAGCAAACGAACGGTCACCAGTCATTCTTTAAGTCTTTCATGTCTTGGTGAAACACTGCCCAGGGCCGTGTTTCCATAAAGCTTTCATAGACCTACATATGACTCTAGCAACGATGGTGACCACTTTCAGGTGCGATTCATCGTCAGGAGTTAAAATTGTGTGCAGGAAAGCATTACAAGTCACTCGTAGAATTGCGCTTAGAATGCTAACAGCTTTACGAGACACAACCTTTGGTGGTATTTCACAAAGTTACAAAAGACATTAAGACTCTTAGAACTGGTATCAGTTCTTGCATTCAATATGTGTATTATCATCGATCATTGATCACTGAGCACAAGAACGGTTACCGGTTGTCCTTAGATTCTTTCATATCTTGGTGAAACACCACCAGATTCACCAACTTACGAAAAGCTTTAAAAACAAATTTATCCATGACTGGTAGCAGTTCTTGAGCTGAATGGCCGAGAATCTTGCGCAGATTGTTCTCGTTAACGTACTTCACTCTTTCTTTAAGTCGTGGATAACTTTAAAGCCCAAGTATAGTTTTGGTAAAAGCGAATATTTTTATCGCCAAATTTTGTCTTCAAATCTACTTAATAAGAAACATGATATCATGAACATGTTGTACAAAAGATTGTACGGAAAATGAACAAGTTTTGGAAAAGTTATAACCTAAAGTGTGGAAAATATTTTAGCGTCGTAGCCCCCGACGCGAATTCAATATTTTCTTTCTTGATAAAGGACAGCTTTTCATGAACAGAATTGGATAAAAATTTCAGAATTTATTCTTTATGTATTCCTTTTTAGCATGCTTTAATAAAATCTTGGAAATAATTTTCTATATGCCCGATAAGAAGCAAAATATTGTTATAACCAAGAGAGGGCGCTAAATACGATCTAACGGTCAAATTCAAATTTTCAAAAGAATTCGCTCGTAGAAAAATATGCTATGATCTTGAAATGTGTATAGAAACTATATGTCATGGTATATATCCCCAAAATTCACATTTCTTTAATCTTTACCAAAACTATACATGGGCTTTAAGGACTTTCTTAAAGTCGTGCGTAATTTGAAGAACAATTTGTCGAGTCAGTGGGTTACATGACCTTACCTGTGTCTGACAGTAGGAAGGAAGAGTGAACCAGTCTGAAGGACGAGGAATGCCGACAGTCATGTTGAACCAGCCGGACGAAGACACCGTGGCAGCTATCAAAATAAAAGTTCAAAGAGTTTGGCCCAAAGCCTGATTAGTGTGAAAAAGGCCATCGCATATAAAACTAAATAAACATTCATGGAGGTGATATTTTATAACGAACATAACATTTGCTCACGAGCGCTTCTTGCAGCAATCCAGTCATTATGTCTGAACATTATAAAGCTTTATGTCAGTAGATGGCGCTATTCAACTTCATGAATCAATGAATATTGAACATCATTACGCAGCAAACTACACAACCTTTGGTCGTACAATTAAAAGTCATGGAGTGTTCGGTGGCTTCGGGGTATTGGATGGGGTATAAAGTTGCGCAAACAAAATCAGACAAAGCAACAAAATACCAGGTTTTTAAAACTATTATTACTAGCAGATCTGCCCGTTTGTGTAGTTTTGCCTTCCTAATAACTTTGAGGAAAAAAAGATAGTGAGGCCCCATTCTGCTGAGACCAGCTCCCAAGGTGAAGACCCTAGTATTCTGTTCTCCCCCTCCCTCTTTCTCTCTCTCTCTCTCTCTCTCTCTCTCTCTTTATCCCCCTCCCCCCCCTCCTTCCCCACAACCCGGCCATCATCGGTCTCCCGAAACATGCTTCACGTTCAAGCAGAAAATGAATGCGAACCCACATACCGCAGACACATGGCAGACTATACCACCAATCGCTCCGCCCGTTCCGGGCCGTCGCTCCGGCGAGCGAAAGCATGGCGTATACTGCTCACACACTCTATGGGTCACACCGTACCCGTGCATAACCTCGTGTTCACTGACGCCTCAGTTAAAGAGAATTGCGTATACCTAGTTGATATTCAGGGCGCAGCGAATGAAAGTTACGAATTGTGAAATATGAAATCATAATTAGGCATCGACAGTAATTGTTAATAGTCTAAGGTTTCTTTCTGTTATCTAAAACGGGGAAAAGTGAAATTTGGAGACGATTGGTGTAATAGGTTGAGAGAAATACGCAGCCAAACAAACATCAAACAAATTTACACACAAGATTAGGCGAATTATATAGTAGGATTATCTATTTGCTTCTAACTCCTTACCTATTAATCCAAATGACGTTGAATAAAGTAATTTTAGGTATAATTCTATGCATTTGAACAGTACATAGATATTATATTTTTTCACCTCAGATACCCTTTAAAAGAAATCTCTGACATGACATTTGTTGCTGGAATTCAATACTGACCTACGACTCCAGTTTCATTGTTATTTCCCATAAACTGAGAACCCAGAGGAAAGCAAGTCTTGTGCTCGACGGTGGTGGTTGCCAAGCCAACGAGAGGGCCACTCCCGGGACTGTACATCTTGGACCATATTTCAGACACTAATGGTGAACTACCAATATTAACTGTGCCGTAGAAGACAGCATCATCTGCAAGAAGAAAAAGGAATAATCTTAAATTTTCAATTTGTTTTTAGGCATGTTGGTAGAAAGTCACTATAAATTGCAAAATTAGCTTTGGCCAACAACAGGCCATGCTTATAGATAGATACAATAGATAATTATGGTTTATTAATTCAAAATTCTTTGCAGCTGAAAGCTGAATTGTGATTTCAATTTACAGTTAGAGTAAAATACAAATAGTACTACATCAAAAAGACATATAAAACATAACTAGAT
>BQKZ01002630.1:59598-76259 GCA_036244855.1 Temnopleurus reevesii | reverse complement strand
TTTATTAAAATTTTCTACCGGTATTATGTTAAACATTCCGCCAGTGCGCCTTGAAGCAACCGTTTAAAGCGTCATATACATGTAGGCCTAACTGTTGTTGATTTGATTTGATTCGATTTTATTTGTTATAACGCAAGAAAACACCATGACCAGGATATTCCATGACAGTCATGGGCTTATTTCCAATGGGTTTCTTAATAAAATGTTATAAAAATGTGCTATTATTATCATTAAAATATTATTATGTTATGATATATGTGTTATTTTTGTTTATGTGTTATTATTATTATTATTCATTAAACAAAATAATGTTATAAGTATTGTTGTTATTTTATCTATATTGTAATTTCTGGAACAAATTTCATGCAAATAATAAAACCTAGAATGAGGCAAAATTCCATAAAACGCCTGAAAATGATCTTTCAAGTCATAATGCTTATTAATTTTTTTTTTTTTTTTTTTTACTGAAAATGACTTTTTATGTTACATTTTTCAGGTTTTCTTATACAATCTTAATGCGATTTCTTTTTAATTTTGAGATCAAATAAAACAAATAAGGTTGGGTCATCTCTAGAGGGTCGGTCGGTCTTGAGCATCCAAACATCTTTTTTTTATTTGAGCCTACGTACCAAAATTCACCCCGACGAACATTAAGATGTTGGGAAAATATTGATGATGCACTAGACATGCATTGAACTGAATTACTAAGCAAAGAAATAGTTCTCCTGTTTTGGGGTTCTTGGTTGCCTGTTGAGAGTCCGTTACCAATCGAACTTTAATAGAGATAGAATGGTAAAAACATTTACTCCGTTGACGGATTCTTCCAGGGCAGCTGCTAAAGCCTCAGCACCATTTTGGTGGCAGGGAGGGGGCGGCGGCGACCCCATCAGTGTTCCCAATTAAGTGTTTTTGTGCTTACGCAGAGACGTTGTCGGTGCATGGCAACTTGTTTTTGAGCCCCCTTGAGTTGAAGACATTTTTTTTTATTTCGTAATTTTTGTGACCTGTTTTTTTTTTCTTCATTCTTTATTCTTAGGGGCATGGGTTTTGTTTTGTTTGGTTGTTTTTTACACAACATTTTCTCTTGGCGGGGCGCTGACTCCGCCGCTCCACTCTGCATGACAATGTCAATCAAAAATTTTGAATTTTATCGTCAGCATACGCAGGTTTTCTTAACAACAAACAACTTTTTCAATAAATTTAAGTAATTACTTGTTGATTGAGTCGGTCATTTCAGATAGAGTTCATGTTACGTTTTATTAGTTATTTATATTAGTCTTTGGAATTCGACTCACGTGTGAGATGAATGCGAATTAACACTCCACAAAAAAAAAACACCGGACGATCCATTTACATTGTCCAGTGCCTAGCACTTCGTACAGGAATAACGACTGATTGGCATTTTTAAACTAAAATAAGTCAGAATAAGTGCGAAAATTTTCTCATTTTATACACAATTGATTTCATGCACTGTAAAGCAATTTGTGAATATATCAGTTCGTTTTAAATCAAATCAGAAAAACAAGTTAAAAATACATCAATTGGATCTTTTTTAAATGCTAACAAGTAATAATGAAAATGAAAAGACATCAACGATTACTTATCCCTCCTAGCGCTTACTCGTCAAACGTTTGCTATATGTTCACAATTGATTATTTTCTACCATTTGTGAAATCAATCTTTATTTTTGTCGTGGCAATCTGATTTGTGCTGTCTTTTATCTATTAACTCTTCACATATGCTTTGACTGTCCTGACCATTAAGGGAGTGTGCATCACGAGAGAAGAACAGAACATTGCCAATGCGAACGCACTGTCTGATTCAATCCCCAAGGCAAAAAAGAAGAAAAAATCTGCCCAAACCATTTAGTTTTGAGACGTGCCTTAAGCACTTTTTCAACAATAGGTACAATTTCTCACTCTTTGAACAATGGGTATTGGGTTCCGCCCACCAAAAGCTAAAAATGGAATTGATATATGAAATATCAACACAGCTATGTTTACGTTCGAGTGTCCTAAAAGATTTCTGTGTCGTGGAGAGCTGGAGTGTGATTAATGTTTTACATTTCAGATGTTGAACCAATAGTCATTATTGCAACATTTATTTCTGGGTTTTCTCTGACTGTGAGGGCAATTTACTTCTGGTTGAATTATGCTGAAAATGTATTTACTGACGAATGCATTTACTTCCATGACATTTCATTTCCTTATATAAGTGAGGATACTTCGAAGAAAAGTTCTCATGAGGTTTCATAATTTATACTTGTCCCAAATTTAGAAAGTGTGACATAAAATGATAAAAAGGGGCCGGCTATTGCCTCCCTACCCCTAACGAAACTGTTTTGAAATATTTGAAGATATTAAAGAATCCCTCTGTGAGATGTTTTATATTCAGTTTATTTGTTNGAAAAGTTCTCATGAGGTTTCATAATTTATACTTGTCCCAAATTTAGAAAGTGTGACATAAAATGATAAAAAGGGGCCGGCTATTGCCTCCCTACCTAACGAAACTGTTGTGATATATTTGAGGATATTAAGGAATCCCTCTGAGAGATGTTTTATATTCAGTTTATTTGTTTGGTTTTTTGGTCTTTCTTGTAATCCAGTTGGTCAAATTGGAAGGGAGTTGAATATCACCCCCCTCCCCCCCCCCCTATCCCCCCCGTATTTCCCCCCTTTCCCATTTCATAGCTAGTATTCGAGCCAGCGAATACATAGTTCATTTCATGTTTCATTATAAAGCGATGTGATGCTATTCGACCGAGTTGGTCTTTATATATAATCAGTGATTATTTCACATTGCGTTCTTCCGACATAAGAAAAACACATCGGAAGTCAGAAGTGATTTCTATCTTTTTGAGCGTCTGCTTTAATCAAACTATGTTTGCGGGTTTTGCACATTCATTTAGGCCGATTGGGGGGGGGGGGGGGGGGGGGGGGGGTCAACCAAAACCATGACCACTAATACAAAATAAAACAGCAACAATGTTAATTCAACCAACAATGCAATGCTTGGTAAATCTAAAACAACAGGAATGGATGTTGGAATATTGAGTGAAAACCTGTCAACTTTGTTCGTAATTGCAACACGTGTTCTTATTGGACCATTGTGCGACTTTAAGAAAATATGCATGCAATAATGACTTTAATTGGCTGAAAAATAATGCAATATACCAGGACTATCAATAATTTCCTTGATTATTTTCTTAATTGTTTACGTTATGATGTTGCTTTTTGATATGACTTTTAATGGTGGCAATAGCCTAAATTGACGAAAAATTATATCCTGCATCCCTTCTATTCCAATAACAACGAGTACATCTATTTATTAACCGTTGTATACTTTCTGTGCCTCGACAATCCGAATAAATACAAGTTTCTCACGCTGTCCAAAAGTTCTATTCCCCTTTATTTATTGATGGTAAACAGTGATAGAGAGCATTGTTTGTTATAATCACCCCCTTTGGAAGTACATGTAGAACAAGTGCACTTTTTTCGTGTTTTCATCTCTGTGGTAGTTCTCAAAGATGTGCTTTATGAAAGATTAAATCTTTTGTTATGTTTTCATTTCCAGCTGTGTATCGGCTTGGAGGCGCCCTTCTCTCAAATGTTGGCGATTTTTGCTCATTTTCATTTTCACTCCTGTGGTTTTATTTTATTGGTTGTACAAGAAAGATCGTATTAATGGCGATCGCTCGGTGAAAAGTTCTGTGGAGACGCCGTGGTGTAGTGGTTCTGACTCTCGCCTTTCGACCAGAGGGTCGTTGGTTCGAATCCCATCCATGGCGTTAATTTCCATCAGCAAGAAATTCATTAACATTGTGCTGCACTCAACCCAGGTGAGATGAGTGGGTACCTGGCAGGAATTTATTATTTGAAAAAGCTTATGCGCCTAATAGATGCACTGCTAAAGCCAGGGTAATAATGCTGCACTTAGGGAATTATCATTAAGAGTTGACAAGTGCTATATATAAAAGCCGTTCATTAATATCATTATTACCTGAAAAAAAAACTATGGTTCCAAGCTCTTAATTCCTATTTGATGTGCTCAACTATACTTTTCTTCCAATCGCCATCATATCTCCCATTCCATCTCTTTATTCCCACAAGAACACTTTTATTCATCTCAATCATCCGTTCTGTCTTTTCACCATCTTTACTCTTTACCGCCCCCTCCTCTCTGCCTCTCTCTCTCTCTCTCTTACACACACACACACACACGCACACACACACACAATCTCTCTCCTTCTCTATCGCATACACATACACATACACACTCACACACACACACACACACACACACACACACACACACACACACACACACAATATCTCTCCTTCTCTATCGCATACACATACACACTCACACACACACACACACACACACACAAACACACTCTCTCTCTCTCTCTTACTCTCTCTCCTTATATTTCCCCCACAGTTCCTCTCTCTGCCGCAGCTTACATCCCTTCTTCATGTACATCTTTCCATTCTTTCACTTTCTCATACCATCTCTTTTTCCCTCCAGCTCTTCCCCAATATCTCTTTTTCCTCCATCTTCATGCCTTCAGTCAAACCTAGATATGGACCATATCTTTGTTTAACAAATTTTGGACCCCTCCCTCTTTTTCAAGCGTACTAAAGGTTAGATCTAGCTAGTCACCTGTCAGATCAGTTTGCTTCTCCATTATCACAAATAGACTGGGACTGGGAATAGAATGGGAAATGTAAGAGAAAATCGCTGCTAGTCATTGATTTTACATTTTTTCCGGTATTTGGTAGATTCTAATCTAAATATCGTTGACTCAAATTTGCAAATAATAGTTCATGAAAGCAGGAAATTGTTGCAGCGATAAACATCATGTCTAAATATTTCCTTGCTGTTAGTCATTTTTTGCTAAAATAAAGTCCACTTAAAGAACAAGAAAACAAAAAATTAAATGGGAAGGCAAAAAGAAAAAGAAGAATTATCAAGGAGGAGGAAGAGGAGCAGGAGATGGAGGAGGAGAAGGAGAAAAAGAGAAGAATAAGAAAATTGAGAAGAAGATGAAGAAGTAGAAGAACAAGAAGGACAACATCAAGAAGTACAAGAAGAGGAAGAAGAAAAGAAGAAGAAGAAGAAGCAGAATGAGAAGAAGAAGCAGAAGGAGAAGAAGAAGAAGAAGAAGAAAAGGAAGAAGAAGAAGCAGAATGAGAAGAAGAAGCAGAAGGAGAAGAAGAAGAAGAAAAAGAAGACGAAGAAGAAAAAGAAGAAGAGGAGGAAGAAAGAAGAAGTAAAGAAAGGAGATGAAAAAGAAGAAGAAATACTTAAAAAAAGGAAGAAAGATTTAAAAAAGGAAGAAGAAAAAAAGAAAAGAGGAAGTTTACCTCAATATCTGGCACACAATTCTAAAGAAGGACCGTTATCTTTAATGAAATTCTACTTGATACATTGGAAAAATTTACTCGTCCACGCAGTAAGATATATAGTGCATTTTTTGTGACGTGCTTTAATTCAATAGCGTGAATTAATGCGAAGTAACAAACATAAAACCAACATTGCTCAATACATTACACAATATCATCCAAATGAACAAAATTAATTAATTTCCATGATAAATTTTCTTGAATACATTGTTTGTGATTTCAGTTAAAAAATTAAAGATTGTAATCGTGTATTTTTGGTAATAGGATAGACGTTTCTTCATCGCTGATGGAATTACTCACTATGAGCAGAAGGAACAAAGGATTTAGACAAAGTAAAGAACATCATTCAGGCTTCCACATTAGCTCGATACACACAAAATATAGCATCATCACTATTCATTGTGTGATGCCTGTTTGACATATTTCTGCACAATAAGAGGTAAGGATATTTCTTTTGTGTGTATCTACAAACTCACTGTTATTATAATAAAATGTAAATAAATGAATAAATAAATGTAGAAATAGATTAATTAATTAATTAACAATACTTTACAAAGAATTGATGAAAAACCACACTCAATAAACATGAACGATAACGAATATGTGTAGCTCACCGTAAGTCACGATTGATGAAAAGATGTATGAAAAGAACTCGAAAAAAATAAAACAATGGAATGCTATTTGAAAATGTACTCTTATCATTTGTTGATAAATTTTGGCAAAAATACATATACTACCATAGTACACATTATTGAGTATTAAATGAGTCACTGTTAGTATCAAGTTGAATAGCATGGACTTTGTCCTTCGAGTGGTGAGAAAAATAAGAGATAATTGATGATTGATTGACTCTTAGACAAAACTAGACACATCATCAGATAACCAGTGATTGATTACCTTGCATGGATGAAATTTCAATTTTTCATAATAAAACATTAATAAACAAATAAATGAATAAATGAATGAAAAAATTAATTAATTCTACTTTATAGAGAATAATAAGTCATTATTGAAGAAAAATTACATTAATTATATTAAATTACATGAAGAGAATGTCAGAACTGAAATTTTCAACAAAAGTATATTGAAGATATCATTAATGGAATGCTTTTTGAATATTTACTCCTATCATTTGTTGATAAATTTTGGCAAAAATACATATACTATCATATTAAACATTATCAAGTATTACATGAGTCACTGTTAGTATCAATTTGAATAGCATGGACTTTGTTCATTAAGAGGCGAGAAAAATATGAGATAATTGATGATTGATTGACCCTTAGATATTACGAGACATAACATCAGATAACTTTTGATTAACTACCTTGCATGCATGACCACATTTCTATTTTCATAATAAATCACTGGACAAAAACTATTCATCAAGCTTCCAAGAATTATATGTAAAGAAAATAATTATGTCACTTAAAGCAAGAGGAGAATATTAAACCTTAGCTATGTTAAGATGCATTTTCTAAACTACAAGTTCAGGTCGAAGTTTCAAAATTCAATGAATGGCTCATAGTTTAGCCCCACGTAGACTGACTTAGAATGTAGCAATTGTTGAGATTATTAAAAAAAAAATAATTGACTACAAGACTAATTGTTGTTTATGCTCTATCCACACTTGGAATTTTAACACATGTCGAGACAGTAATCAACAAACTCGAAAACTAGGGCGACCTCTCCATGAACAATTCAAATTATGTAGCAAAAAAAAATCATCATATGCTATGAAAACATGAATTCTGAATGATACGAAAATTATATTCTTCCCTCTAAATATGTAAGGCCCCTAAAAATTGTTTTGATGCTCAAGAATGGTTTCTTTGAAATATTGTTTCGGTTGGTGGGAAAAAATTTTAATCATCGTTTTGTATTTTGGGGACAGATTTCATGAAGAAAATTGAGACTTGGAATTGAGTAAAAAGCCATAAAATGTCTGAAATAACTCTTTGGGTCACATTTCCCATGTTTCCCTTTAATTCTGCCTTCTAAATTTTGTAAGGCCCCCCAAAATTGTTTGCATGCTCAAGAATGATTTCTTTGAAATATCTTTTATTTTGGCACAGATTTATGAAGGAAATGAGACTTAGAATAAAGTAAAAAGCCCAAAGCTACCTGACATTACTCTTCAGGTTATATTTCTCATTTTCCTTCAACTTTACAGTGATTTAAAAAAGAATTGAGAGAAAAGCAAAGATAAAATCTTTGTAAGCCATTTTCAGAGGGTTGGTTGGTCTTGGGCATCCAAGCAAATTGTTTTTGCCCAATGATTGGCAGGCCTATACTCTCTTACTCTACTTTCATTGTACATAACTTCTGTGTCTTTACAAATTGACGGTAGCCAGAGGGCATTGTTACACAAAATGAGTTACAAATCCATTGAAACGTGTCCTTTTATAGAATCAAGACGTTGTCTGGTAGGATACCCGTTCAATTGGTGCTATGTCGGGACTATTTGTCTACATGCAACAATACCCTTTAGCTCCCATCACTTTGTGAAAACATGGACGATAATAACAAAGTATGATTTTAACACCATATTGGAAATGTAAAGATGCTGCTACATCTTAAATCATATACAGCCATCCCAACCACTTAGGCAGAAAAATAAGAATGATTGGGCTCAAAATGAGGGAAAGGGAAGAATCTCCATAGGAATGTGTGTTAAAATTAACACAAAAAATCATAAAATGCTATCAAGATATGGTTTTGAAATGATAGAAAACTCATATACTTCCCTCTAATTCATAATCCTTGCGATGCCTGCATATATAGCCATTTAAATCTTTTGTGAAAATTACATATTTGGTAAAATTATCAAGAAAAAAAATGTCTATGAAAATATGATTTTGAAGTGATCAAAAATGATATTCTTCCCTCCAAAATCATGGTTGGAATGGTTTATTTACAGTAAATAAGCTTGTGAATATTTAGTGAATGAACTGAAGTGTATATCTTTAAACATCAATTTGTTACACAATCACATTTATATTTTAAATACATCTAGAAAGCACACTTCATAAATTGCACATGATCCACAGTGGAACAAAAACTGATGTTTGCTCAATGTAACTTCAATTTCTAGTTACATAAAACTAAACAATCTTGTATGGAACTGAAATAAGTTGAGATCTTGTTTGTGAGTTTGGCAATCCTGATTTTATCAGTAGATTATATCAGCAGATTATTATTTGTGCCCTACACAAATTGCCCGAATTATATGAGATGTGCGTCAATATCAGCTAATGTGTGATGTGTTATCACATCTGTTTCTGAGCTGTTTTACATGATAGGAACATTAACTACACTGTACAGTCATTAATGTGAGATAATGACAAATCAGGTTACTTACTTATATTCCTTAACCCATTCAGGACAGGAATTATTATACAACAAATTCAATCACTATTCCTTTCCTATTGGCAACACTAAAATTTTAAATTCTCTTTTCAGAATGTTTCAATTAAAAATTATGTTATAATGTGGAATCTTCTCTGTAAAAAAGTGAGTTAAAAAAGTGAAAATTCGCCAATTTGCATGGAAAATGGTGATTTTCAAATGATTTCTGCATTGCCAATTTAAGGATTTCAGGCCATTTTAGTGATTATTTTCATTGAAAAAATTCTCTGCATCTTGCAGCAAATGGTGATAGAGTAAAAATGGTCAGATCTAGTGTAGAATTTTATTCTCTTTCTGCTCATATATCTGGTATATTTTAGGAGCTCTACATCAAAAGTTATTGGACCAAAACACAAAACGTGTTCTATCGTCCTGAAAGGGTTAACACACACTTAAATGTATAGATCAGTTTTGGGAGAGATGGCGCTTCAGATATTTAACTACAGGGTATTTTGCGAGCTGCAGTAAAAATATCACCACAATGCAGTTCTTCAATAGCAAATTAGGGCAGGATCATTTTCGTTTGAGCAAAATCAACCTAGAAATAGCTATCACAAAAGGACGACATGTGTCGCGCTCCCCAACGCAACATCGCTTCAAGTGCGAAATGAATGTAACCTCACACGCCACATACAATACCAGCGGTCGCTCCATCCACCATGCTATGGTCAGCCGGCGGTCGATTCATTCAGTGCTCCGTAGGAATAATGGTTGATTGGCATTTTCAAACTAAAACACGCCAGAATACGTGAAATAAACCTTCTCCTAATTTCATGCACGGTTATATTCATGCAAAACTATAGAAATGTGTGACTACATTAGCTTATTTCACAGTAATTTCTGCATCCCAACCATTACTAATCTATACTTTTAAGGTAATAATGTAGGGGAGTTCTAAGGAAAAGCAAAGACACATTTGTTCATGAGGCACATATCATTCTACAGTTGCAAAATCTTCATAAAATATCCATCTATCATTCCTTAAAATTTCAAAGCAAGGCTTACAGTAATTTAACGACATAAATATCAATCAATAAATATTATTTATTTCATAGATTTTGTGACACTATGAGGGTGTTGTTCAAAATCAACTGCAAATCAACTGCAACTTTGCACATTGCAGCGTGCATTTCCATTAGCCCACCGTATCAATCAATGATTTTGATTGGCGCGTTCCAATCAACTGCAACTTGCGATCAATTGCAACTTTTGAGCAACACCCCCTTTATCTACATGTATATACACATTAATAGAACTGAGTTGACAATAAGCTAGTACTGATAAAGACAAACTAAACATATTCCTACTTTGTGAGACATGCGAAATGCATTTAAACAAGAATATACATGTATACATAATAATACAACATCATCTATGTTTTACATGACTGAATTCTATATAAAATAGCACACAATGTATTGCAGTATCAAAAAAAAAAAAAAATGCTGTTAACGCAATGGAATTTTAAAAGCTGAGAAAATTGAAGGAATTGTTGTATATGAAACGGGAATGTGGGCAAGAATTTTCAAAACAAACTTCAATAAATGAATTATTATTCTTTCATTTGGCAAAAAATCTTTTCTCTTCAATCTTTTTAACAAAGGTAAGAAATTATCAAGCTTTTTCTTTGAAGATGATGGTTGTTGAGTAAATGAATTCTTCAAAATTTCTTTTCCGTTTTACCAAACACAAGCACACTTTACAAGGGGGAAATGGTTCAATAAAGAAAAAAGAGCATGGTTTCGCAGAAAAAAGTAATAATTATGAATCTCTAATTAATCATTTTATATGTTTGTACACTTATCATTTGCCATCTAAGCTATTTTGACTATGGCTGAGCTATATATGTGAGAGCACCACAAATGACCAAAAATGTCAAATCATAAACACTATACGCTATGGATATACCGGTACATATATCTATGGGGGTGTTGTTAAAAAATCAATTGCAAATCAGCGGCAACTTTGCAAATTGTCACGCACATTTTCATTCGCACATAGTATGCGCATTTAACTAGACACGCATGAAACAATGATTTTTATTGGTATTTATAAGTATTATGAATCAGTATTCTAACTAGGATGGTAACATAAAACCACATGTATGCATTTGATATCTGACACCAGAAGAAAAATATAACACTTTCTGATCTACATGTACGTGGACCTATTTTTATCTGTTTACATGCTTCTACCAACATACATTTAAATTGATGATGTATCACTTTTACTACCAAACAGTTTACAGTTAACGGCTAGTATTCTTCAGACACAAGTGCTGATATATATACATATCCACCAATTTGGGACATCTAGCTCTGAATAGAGCTTGCAGTCAATATTCACTATTATTAACATTTGCGCTACTTGTTATTTAAGTTTATTCACTACTCTTAACATTTATTCTTATATATATATATATTTGTGCTTAGAATTTGTTCTTATTCAGACAATAAAACCGACAAATCAATATATAAGGCTTTCATTACAGTTGATATTGGGGATGCAAACATCTTGACATTTGACCTTTGACATGACCTCCCTTTCACACAACTCCAGAATCCGCTTTCGACGACGTCTCCTCATCTTCTATGGTTTGTGTGTTGCTCCGGTCTCTGGTGTTCGATAACTCCCCGTTCTCTCCGCTGGCCCCAAGTTCGTCCAGCTCTTCTGCTGTGATGTTGGCACTTGCAAGACTGTGAAGAAACAAGGGAAGAGCCTTGTAAATAAATGAGTACGGGAGATGGGAGAGGAAGCAGAATTGCATGGAGGGAAAGGGAGATGTGCTTGAAATCTCCCCATTCTGTTCATTGGCACTTAATTCATTCAACTCCTCATCTAGTTCTTCTGCCGTAACGTTGGCACTTGCAAGACTGTGTGTAGAAACAAATTAGATTATTGTATAAGCCAATATTTTGGCGTACAGATATTTTCGCGGTTTCAGACCAGTTTGACACATTGGCATGTTATTATTTTCAGGTTTTTGCAGTGTTTGTACACATATGAATGTGCATCATACAGAGTGGAAATTTTCACGAGAACAAAACCGCGAAATTGGCGAAAATAAAACCACCACGGAAATTTCAGCTTATACAGTACATTAATGACGGTGATTGCAGCACAAGAATGTCTGGTTGCGTGGCTCGCTAACTGCTTTTTTTTTAATTTCGCATCTCCAGCGATTTTTAAGACCATTGTCACATAAATCGGAATTACAATTACAACGTTACGTGCCATTTCATACATTCATGTCAGCCTTAAAACTGCTCAGAAACAAAATTTAGTGTACAAACGCAAATTACAAATTGTGTTTTTTCAATGGATTCATATATATTTGTCTGCATGAGGTGTTCAGCAAAATCCATAAGAGATTAGCACTAAAACCCTAATACTTATCCTTCCAGTGTTGAAACTCCTTTGTAATCTCATCTACTTGGTGTCGATGCTGGTTCTTTTCTATGTTCAACAGCAAAAGGTGTTCCACAAACACTATTACAGATGAGCACTAAAACCCTATTTACACTTTATCTTTCCAGTGTTGACACTTTTACCCACCTGGGTGTCATAGCTGGTTTCTCCCCATGTTAACGTGCACAAGGTGTTTATAGAACACCAATAGAAATAAGCATTAAACCCTACTTACACTTGATCCTTCCAGTGTTGACATTCCTTAGTAATCTCATCCACTTGGTGTCGAAGCTGGTTCCTCTCTATGTTCATCTGCGCAAGGTGTTCCGCAAAGTCAACAAACTATGGTAGTCAACAAGAGAAAATAAAGAATGAACGACCATGTACAATTATGTTTCTGTTAGGACACTTTCTCAAACTCAACAAGCAAGGGCATCTTTGAAGATTCTGCATGATCTACAAGTAAGGCAAGTTATAGGGGCTGTTGCAAGAAAGTTAGGATCAACTGAAAATTGTGCAAATGAGTTGCAAATTGAGAAGGGGATTTTCGTTCATGTACTGTCCGCACTTCTCACAGACACACATGAAACAATGATTCTTCTTGGTGTGTACAGAGAAGCGGAGCAACTTTCATAAATTGCGACTTTCTAGCAACACTCCCAAAACCACTCAATAAGCTAATATGAGTAAAGATAATCCTACAGTTGATAATAACTGATTTTTAAATTCAAACTAAATTTTGTAGAATTCACAATAAATCAACAAAAACAATTTTAATATCTCTCCATACTTTTTACATTACAGAAATTCTGAAGGAATTATTAAGATTTAACAAAACTTATTTTCTATTAAAATAAGGACAAATAAAGCTGAATTAATATAACGTTATTTTGTCATCCATACGACATGCTTGCATAGCAGTAATGCATGCATATATATTGGAATATATTACATGTGAAACGAGTATATTAAAGCTCTGGCTGAGAACTGATACTGATTTTCATGCTTGTAAATTTATTTAGAAGCCGATTAGAGAGTATATTGAAAAAAAAAAATAACAAGAAATATAGAGATTACACTAGAGTGAAAATCCGGATAAATTAGATCTTACATCAGTGAAAAACTTCGGCCGGTATATATTCAGTGCTCAGGCTTAGATGGAGTTAAAATTTGACATTTCCAGATCTATTGACATTTCTGCATTAACCGTACGATATTAGTCACACACAAAAAATGATGATACTGTAGAAATTCCTTTATTCCAAAGTGTGGTTACTTTGAAATAGGACCTTTAAAGCCATTATCTGTGACATATGTGTCAAAACAAATTTGAGGTTTTTCTTCACATAATCTAATTTAGAAGTAGGAAGCACTTAATTTCATTGATGGATCTCTCAATATTCATAAAGAGTCACTTATTGCCTTAAAAATGAGCTATGACTTGTCATTGTTCATCACATCACAGATCAATGGGCATGGATATTAGTAGCACGTGATTTGTGATTCACACACATCACGCAAAATCCATGTCCAGTGATCCGTGGCATGATGACCAGCTATGATTTAAGTCATACAGTGTAGCTAATATTGAAGGCAATGACTTACTCTTAATGAATATTTAGAAAAATATATACAACAAGGAGGTGCTTCACCAAGTTATGAAAGTCTTTGAGAATGACTTTACGCACCACTGGTATCAGTTCTTGTGCTGAATGATCAAGAATCTTACGCGTATTACACTCATTAACGTACTCCAGTCTTTCTTAAAGTCGTGCGTAGATTTTTGAAAAATTTAATAAAACACCGCCCAGGTAATGCTCTCTCCATTTATATAAAATTTTGTACAAAAACGTCAACATTTTTCACCACATAAGTCACAGATAATGGCCTTTTATACTTTGTTGTCTTATATTCAATAATTAATAAGTACAAGAGGGTTGATGATAACATAGTAGTCTTGATACACAACAAACGCTGATGAATGCTTTATAACAAAAAAACATGAACATCTGTCAAACATCTTTATGTGTGAGAAAATGAGAAAAAAGGGTGATGAAAGGTACAATGTGATACAAAATTGATAAATATCGATAAAAGTGACATCAATGAGAAAAACATGCTTTTAGTTAATTAGACGAAGACAAATGCATTTGATTATGCAGTCATTCACGTTCGCATGCCTGATAGTTTTGAAATACAATCAAACCTGTCTATAGTGGCCACCCAAGAGTAGCAGAAAAAAAGTAGATTGTAGACAAGTGGCCTTTATGGACAGGTTTTACAACACATGCTTTTAATCTGGAGGGAATAAATTTAGGTGGCCACTGTATACAGTTCGTCATGATAAGCAGAAGGCCACTATAAAAGGTTTGACTTTGTGTATATGTGTGAGCAGAATTAAGTTTGAATAGGTAAAGTAAAACCTCTTTGTTTAACAAGAAGATATTGCAAACTACAAAGTACAATAAAGGGCTTCATCAAACTCCAACTTATCATAGTTTTTCTTCAGAATTGAATGCAGACAGACTACTTCAAGAGTTATAAAGCTTGTCGTCATGCAAGATTATAGGAATTTTTGTAGATACCATGCTATAATACGCTTCCAAGATTGCAATAGCCAAGAACATTGAATCATGATGACATTGGTCACTTACAGGAAATAAACCAGAGGACATCAAAATTGGAGGGTGGTAAAAGGGAAAAATAACTTGGCTTGTTAATTGGTCACAAGATTTTTATTTTCTGTATAATTCTTAAAAAGAGGTACATTTTTTCTCCATCTTTTTACAATTGAATGGAACCAACCCCTAGAATTATCGTGCTCTTATTGAATGAAGAAAAATCAGATGAACAAACTGTGATAATTTGAGCAAAATCGGACTACCTGTTCAAAAGTTACACATTTTCTAAGTCACAGAGATGTGATGATCCCTGCCGCTGATGGGCATCCATGCAATTTGTAACATTGATGGAATCCATGACGTCATTTCGGAGAACTCATTTGCTCTGTATTAAAAATTTCACATTTTCTTCCTTTTTTTCAGAAAAGTCAACACAATGTTGGTTTTCTACATGAGTATAGCATTCCTTTATCTATTCTGCATGTATTTTGAGAAGAATCATGCTGAACCCTTACAGAGTGAATGAGGGGTTTTCCAACATGACGTCAAGGATTCCGTTGATGTTGCCGATCACACGGATCCCCATCAGCGGCAGTGATCGTCATATCTCTGTGATTTTTGAAAATGTATACATGTAACTTTTGAACAGAATATCCAATTTTGCTCAAATTTTCACAGTTGTTGCATCTCATTCCTCTTCATTCAAAGAGAACATGACAATTACAGAGGTTGGTTCCTCTTTTTAGTGATAGTAGCTAAAGGGTAATGTTGCATGATATTATCATTATAGACTGGAGTTACACTTTCATTGAAATGTCTTCTCCTGTAAATTGTCAACCGGTGTTTTAGAATGTAAATCTGAATTGTTGCTACTATATATAAGGATATGATTTTTGCTGGGGTTTTATTTTCACCAATTTTGCAACCATAAATTTGTTAAAATGTATGTATGCTAAAATATTTTTTTTTGTCTTCATTGAACACTACATTTTGGCTACTATCACCTCATGAAGCTAGAGATGGTCTGTTATATTTGAATGAATGAATATACACATATACAATGAAACATCTTTACACAAGTAAGATTAGCAATTTCATGAAAAATTTGTTTGTTAACCCTTACAGGATGATAGAACATGTTCTGTGTTTTGGTCCAATTTGATTTGATTGATTTGATTTGATTTATTTATTTTCTATTTCAAAGACATACAACATTGCAAAAAAGTAAATATGAACAATATCAAGCAAACAATAAATTTTGATGTAGTACTATAGAAAATATACCTGATGTACCTGTATGAGCACAAAGAGAAAAAATCCTACACTAGATCTGACCATTTTTAGTCTATCACCATTTGTCGCTGGGTGCAGATAATTTTTTTAATGAAAATAATCACTAAAATGGTCATAAATCCTTCAATTAGCAAAGCAGAAATCATTTGAAGATCACCATTTTCCATGCAAATTGGCAACATTTAACTTTTTAAGACGCTTTTGACAAAGAAGATTCCATATGGTAACATGATCTTTAATTGAAACATTCTAAAAAGAGAATTTAAAATTTTAGTGTTGCCAATAGGAAAGGAATAGTGATTGAATTTGATGTAAAATTATTCCTGTCCTGAATGGGTTAAGTAACAAGAACATCTACAACATCTTGTCGACATCAAATCATCAATGTTATGAATTTAGTTCATGACAGACTCACATCAATTGACACAGTATTGGAATTAAATTATTGATGAAAAAGGAAAGGAAAGGATGTAGTTTAAAGGCATGTATCATTCAAATTTGAATATTTACGCCAGAAGAAGAAGAG
>BQKZ01002630.1:10596-38859 GCA_036244855.1 Temnopleurus reevesii | reverse complement strand
ACCATCATCATAAGCCTCAGAGCCATAATCTGAGCCTCACCATCATCATAATTAAAACAAAACAATATCATCATCACATTCATAATAATGGTATATATAGTATATAGATATCATAGCACACTTTCCATCCCAATTAGATGATCAAGGTGCTCAAAGCAAATTAATTTATCAGTCCCCCTCCTTCCCAACCTCTTCCTCATCACCACCGCCATCATCATCACCATGACCACTATTCTCATCACATCCAGCATCATCAACACCATCATCACCTGTCCACCTTGGCAATTATACAGCATATCATGCAGACTGAACGTGAATGCAGAGCCAGTGAATGCACAGTATCAATGATAAATGATGTCCATCCCCCTCCCTCCTCCTCTCACTTCCCACCTCCTCCCACTTCCCACTCATCCTCCTCCTTCTCTTCCTCCTCCTCTTCTTCCTTCTTCTCTTCCTCCTCTTTTTCCTTCTTCTCTTCCTCATCTTCCTCCTCCTTCCCAACCTCCTCATCATCAACATTTTCTCTCATCATCATCATCCACACCATCATTCTTATCAATATCACCATTACCATCATCAGCATCATCATCATCATCAGCATCATCATCATCATCATCATCATCAGCATCATCATCATCATTATCATCATCATCATCATTTTTTTATCATCATCAGCACTACCATCACCATCATTATCATCATCATAACCATCACCATCATTTACCTTCACAGTTATAAAGCATATTATGCAGACTGAAAGCCAATGAATGAACTGCATCAATGATAAAAGATGTCCATCCCCCTTCGCCGCGAGAATCCAACAGTGGTGCAAAGGTTTCATTGCCATGGCAAAGGGGCATGTCCTCTTCGGTGACATCAAACGTACAGCCGTAGCGCGACCCTAGGGTTAGCTGATACCAAGGGTTTCGGCTGTTGTTGTAAGGGTCTACAGATGCCAGGTATCTGAGAAAAATGAAAATAAATTTACAGGGTAAAATTTATTACATTTTTATGATGGCAAACTGGTACTTGGTATTGAATATTTCCGTGAACCAGATCAAAGCATGAATATTACCTGATTTTGATTCGTTTTAATTGTTATGATTCTGAGCCTCGGCTTCATTCACATACCCTGAAAAATAATGAGCATGTATATAAGTCAAGAAACATTGACAGTGTCTGCGTCAAATTTTCTGATAGTACTGATGGATCATCCTAAAGGCCCCAGCACACCAAACACGGCACGGCATCACGGCATGGTTTTTACGCGATGTCTCCCCTGTGATTGGCCAATTGTTGAACATCATCTGCGCGAAGGAGCGCGCTGGCCAATGACAACCAAGATACTGCGTATAAACCGTGCCGTTACGCCGTGCCGTGTTTGGTGTGCTGGGGCCTTAACAGTACTACGCTTTCTCTTTGCAACACGACTGCTATTAACAACGTTACATTTTTTGTAAATCTATGGACAGCAGAAGCAGTCATTTACGCATTTTGCAAAGGTTGTTATTTTCTAAACAAAATTACTTTTAAGAACCCTAGGACTTCATTGTATTCCAGCTAACATTATCTTCCACTTCGGCTCTTCATAGATCTCATGTCTTAAAATAGCATTGAAGTTGTAATGCGAAAGCCCAGTAATTTCTACCCTGTCCATGTCTGACTGCAACTGTACAGAAATCTTATACTAAAGAAGCGCAAGTACATTGACACTCTGGTGAATGGATAAGAAAAGCCAAGAACAAATTACTGCATAATGTATACAGGTTTTTATGAGTCTCGCAATTGAATAAATCTTTGAATGAATATGTGAAGGATGGCTGGACATACAACAAACTACAAGATGTTGGACAATAGTCCTTTTCCAAACTATAAATTCTAAGCTTTTCCATGAAAATGGTTACATCAAATAAAATGCATGATTCAAATGAATTATCTTCTCTAAATGAATTATTTTTATTTCATTCTAATTAGTCCTTCCCAAATTGATTGTGACTTATGGTACATGTTCACTGTCGTCTTAAAGGCCAATCAATAGCCGGATTTACTAATACATGTACATGTATTATGCAAATTGCAAGTGTACCCTCTACACAAAGGTTGTTGTTGACAACCTAAGAACTTGCCCGAGGCTTGCCCAACAAAGTAACAAGTTATGTATGCACACTTCCAAGTACTGAAGTTCAATTGTTACTACGCTGTAGATGGTTTAACGAATGCAACATAACTATGTTCCTTGGGAAGAAACACGCATAAATTTGGCCAATGAACCAGCCTTCATTTTGAATAGTGAACCGGCCTACATTTGAATGGTGAACCGGCCTACATTTTGAGAGTGAACCGGCCTACATATGAATAGTGAACCAGCCAACATTTTGTATTCAAGCATTCATAATTAGTGAAGCACACAGAGGAAATACTCTTTACTGTTATTCTACAAAGATACATGTATAGAACAGGTGTACGATCCCTTTGCTGAATACCAGTAAAGCGACATATATACATTTCCTTTTGCTCTCTGAGGCTATTGTCAAGGCTGAGGGGATTTTTATTATTTTTGTCCAATATCTTTGTCATTTGGTTTCTACTTTGTTGTGGTCAGACATGCCTAATGCTCTCTGTTCAAATTGTTGCCTTCCAACGGTTTGGATGAGATTTCGTTATTTTGTCAAATCCTTTGCCATTTCATTTCATATTATATACTGGATACATTTATCTCTCTTCATCGATTAATGAATGTCACATGATTAAAAATAAACCAACTATCTTAGTATCGAACAAGTATTTACGGATCCGTAAATAGTACCTAAATACTATTTACGGATTCTGTCCTAATTTAAACACTAGATGGCGCTCTTCCCGGATACTCGGAATATTTAGTGAGCGATGAACTCTGTGCGATGAACTCTGTACGCAAGGAGTTTGACTATTCAAATTTGATGACTTTTGCCTTTTGGAGAGTTTGACTGTTCAAGTGTTATGGTGACTACCAAGTATCATCAAGTGGTAAGTTTGAAATCCATTATTTTATCTTTTTACAAATCCTATAAAACAAATATATACTGTGTTCATTCACGGTTCTGGATTAAAACTATTATGGTCCCTCTGTGCCTGCAAAAGTACTATTTGCAGGCACATCGGGCCCATAGTTTTAACCAGAACCTTTCGAAACAGTATATATTTGTATACTATTTACTTCCTGGTGGTGAGACATGCCTAATGCTCTCTAATTTATAGATTGTTGCACTTTAATTGCTAAATCCGATTAGGTACTTCGCTTATAGATTTTTCTGCTCTGCACATGTGCATGACAGGGACAATGGACTTTGGACCACTTAAAAGTCCATTTAAGCAAATTGCAGCTGGAATTGGCAATAAGTGATCAATTTTAGAAATTGCATTTCTGAACCAGAAAACATCTCAAATACATGCATCATAACATGTTCTTTGCACCGCGTATCAATTTTTTTTTCAAGCTATTTATTCCATTTTAAAATCTAACAAATATATCACATAAAAGACTTATAATTGATATCAATTGTTGGATTGATTGGGCAATAGTCGGATACTAAGAATTAATCCACAAAGTCAATGCAATTGTTTTGACTTTCATTTTAAGTATGCACATCTTATTGCTGCTTTGACAAATCAAATTGGTTTGAACTGATGTTGATTTTCTTCAAGTTGTGATAAAATAATTGCAAATACTGTAAAATAGCAAATGGCTAAATTATATCTTTACAATGCAATTCCTTGTATTTTTTTTTCAGTTGAATATAAATAGAATTAATTACACCAATTCATTTTATGGTCCGCTCATATAAAGGCACGCGTAATAAAAAGGCACGCATTCAAAATGCGCGTTTTATCTATGGCAAATACGCGCTAGAAAAACTATGTGGCTTGTCTAAGGAAGCCTTTGCGAACATAATTTTTGGCTAATGCAATCAAGAATTGGGCACAAAATCGTAAGTGTTCTTTAATACCAACGATTTTATACTATTTCATATTAATCTTTAGAATTTTTATGACATTAGGAAGTAGAAAATATAGCAATAAAAGTTGATAATTATCGTTTATTTGATCGGCAAAAGAGCAGTGCGTGCCTTTAAATGTGTTCCAAAGTCTACTACAGTTTGAAAGACGTTGTCGGAAACTGTTCCTCGTAGACGATTTTCGTGCTATTTTCTGTTCAATATTTATATCTTCATAATCTTCAGAATATTCTCCTTCTAGTGATACCAGATTCAGTGATTGAATGATATATTTTACTGTTTTATTATATGGTCAGAAATAAGGTGCGTACCTTTATAGACTTCCATCATACAGTTAAAACATTGCAATGATTTACAGAAAGTCTGATTTTCTATTATCGGGAGGAAAATAATTTTCCCCTTGTGGAAACTATCCATCAGACCAGCATGTTTACACCAAAGGTATACATCAAATTCCAAACACACATGCATAGACAGTTTTAATTCGAATTAGCTTTTAAAACCCCAAACTCGCTCTAGTAATTATGTTAATCATTTGAACATACACACAGACAACAGTCAATATGTGCATTTAAACAAAGTTATCTACATGTACTGTGTGATGAATAGGTGTCAGTACTACCAAGGAGCTTCCGACACATGTGTTGGAAGCTCCTTGGTACTACATACGTTTACATATCACTAATGTGCATGTTTGGATGAGAGTCATTCATTATCTAGAGGACAATGGGGGTGTTGCTAAAAAGATGCAATTAACTGGAAACCAGCTACAAATCGGCTGCAAATAGACCACTTTCGTAATTATGGAAATTTTATGCACGCTCCTTTGTCAAACATACAATAACAAACTATTTGTTCACCTGATATAAAATAATTTCAATAGTTCTAATGTCAGGGTGCTACAAGAATTTTTCCCACCACTTGCCCGGTCGGGCATGTTGCTTTTCAAATCACTTGCCCGAACACAAACTCCTATTGCCTAAAACACAATCAAGCAAACAAAAGCAGCTGCACATCATCCAATTGGGTTTAGTTGTCACTGAAGTTGGTCAAATGTTAGATCTTGCAACTGGATATGGCCTAATAATGAAGAAATTTATGGACAGACCAAACTAGACTTTAATACCATTACTTGCCTGATCGGGCAAGTGACAATTTCATTTGCTTGCCCGATGGCTCAATTTTGTTGCCCCGGGCATTCGGGCAAGTAGGTTTGTAGCGCCCTGAATGTGAATAACATGCAGTGGTTGATACTAGGGGGTGTTGTTCGAAAGCAGCAATTGATCACAAGCTGCAGATGATCAGAACGGGCCAATCAAATCCATTGTTTCATGCATATCTTTAATGCGCATACCGTGCACAAATGAAAATGCATGTTACAATTTGCAAAGTTGCAGTTGATTTTGTTGGACAATTCAGAACCACGTATTTATTTACAAAGAGGTCTACACGTACATCAATGAAAAGCTGCAATAACAAACACATGTTATGCAAGCTTATATACTTACTCTTTCAATCCAGAATCGATCTGCGCCTTGGGGACAATTCCAACCATTCCCGAGACGATATCCTCATAACCATTGACGATTGTCAAGGAGTCGCCCCAAGAGTCACTAGCTATCCACGTCCGTCCTTTGAGACCCTGTGCCGAGGCTTCCTGCAAGATAGCTGTGATGTCAGTTTTCCCTGCAAATGTGAAGATTACCTAAACAAGGAGAAAAAATGAATAATAGTAAAATTGTTTTATTTTATGTAATTTGTGAAAAATAATTAGGAAAAGGATGTTACGAAATACCCATAATATTTAATTTCAAATTTGCTGAAAGCGGTGCGCCAAATTTGGTGATGACACTTTTCCTTTTTTTTTGCTTGTCAGCCCAGCTTAGTGGGGGCGCCAAATTTGAGCTCAGCTCCCCGGGTATCAAAATCTTGCGTGCACACATGAGAAACCACTTTTAAAGCAAAAAAAAATATACATGATTATAAATTACAATTATATAAATACGCTACCTCACAAGGACTGTGGCATCAATTTTGTCCTAGAAAACCTTAAAACTCTCTGCAGGTATTAAATCTATCAATGACACAGAACATTTTTGGCAATCGGCTCAACAACTCAGTTATATTTAGCACTGCCTGATATACCGGTAGCATTGGACAAAAAAATGCCCTACTCGAATACTCCTAAGGAAGTGCAGAACATGCCAGCACTATGAGCTGAAGGGGCTAAGGAACTGAACTAAGTAAACAACTCCATTCCATTCTCCAGCATAGCTTCATGATAATAAAAGAAAACACATGTATTCTCTTAATTTATTCACTGAACATGTGTGACACCAGTTTGACCTTTTTCCATAGAATAAGATGGAAAACCCTTTCATTTCTGCTCATCTATAGTTAATGTGAATGCTTCGATGAAGTTGTTGCCTTTATCCAAATCGTTTGTCCTTTCTGCTCATAGTGAAGCATGTGTGTACTGTTTAAATGTAATAACCACAGGGTACAATTGCACAAACTGGTCTCACCTATTCTCTTCTTGCTATGACATCTTGAATTCTTGTGCCACCCTCCTAACATAGACACTAGCGTTGATACAACTTTGTTAAGAGGATGGCACAAAAAGTTAAGATATTTTAGCAAGATTGGGATAGCTAAGACGGTTTCAAACAATTGGCCCCTGTGTGACAGTAAAAGTACAATTTTTGGAGGTCCACTGTTAATAAGAGCTAAAGTAGCTATGCAACCAGGGTAAATAAATTAAATTATTGAAAAAATATATGTAATGGTAATTTCTCACCTCTACTTTTGGTTCCGCTATCAAATTGGCAATGATATCTGGGATAGGGACAGTCGAGGCCGTCTCGCTCCCAAGTGAATACTCCATAGCGATGCACGCATTATTCGCTTTCAAATTTTCAATTAGAGCCTTCCGTCCAGGCCCGCCGTAACTGTTCGCCGAGTAGAGAATAGCGACTTAGTTCCAGTTCATGATTGTGGCAAGATTCGCCATGACGCGGGCTTGGTTTTCGTCAGAGGGCACGGTGCGGAGAAAGTATGGGTAGAGTTGTTTGTCGCTCAGGAATTGGCTCGTGGCCGAGTAGCTGACTTGGGGGATACTGAAAAGTCCTTTAAGGAAAAGAAAGAACAATTCTGAGTCTGAGGCATAGGATGGAGCATTTGGATAATGGAACTTTAATTTTCAGTTCAAACGCATCTACTTGCATAATTCCCTACTGTGTACTGTAATATCCCTGCTTGTTCGCTACTGAAAGTGGCCGAACAGGTAAATTTTGGTTTTACATTTTAGATTAATTTTGACTGTTTGCAAGTAATTGTTGAAGGGGAACCCACTTCTGGGATTATTATACTGTCAGTCAATGAAGAAAAATGAGATGAACTGTGAAAATCTGGACAAAATTTAGGAATTTTGAAATATGAATGACATCACGATCCCTGCCACTAATGGAGAACCGTTAGGTTGAACAACTCCTCATCTGTCATATATTTACAGTGACCATTTTCAGAAAACTCAATCAGATCTTGTTTTGTTTTTTTAGTATAGAATGTCTTTAATACCAATTCTGCAACATGTTGAACCCTAATTCGAAATGCTATTTAACCCAGGTTTGAAACTTTATTTCATTAAAGTGAAGGGAGTTGTGCCCAAGAACTTCACATTCTACTGAAGCAACCATCTCAATGATCAGTTGAAAATTTATAACTCTTGAACAGGTTGTCAGATTGTGTTTAAAGTGTGAGACTTATTCATCTGATGTTTCTTTATACACTGATCAACAGTAAAATAATTCAAGGAAATGGTTCCCTTACGTTAGTATCAAGGTTTAAAAATATTCATAAATTTCACTCTATATACCTAGCAGAGTTGCAACAGCAATCGATGTTGAGCTTGACCCGGTTGCCACAACACCAATGGTTTGACTCTCTGTCACGGGGCATTGGTTGCTGGGCTGGGATTTCTCTACAAAGTTCAATGTTTCCTGTGAAATTTCAAGAAAAATTTGAGAATTATTTTTAAGAATAAAGAAGCACAATGAAGAAAAGCGATTTTATATAGGTTGAATTTTTTTTCTTTATTGAATTGACATTAAAGGAATGTTCAGACTTTTGTTCAAATGATTCACATCATTCATCAATTATTTTATTTGCTTCTTCATCATCCTCATCCCTATTATCACCATCACCATCATCATCATCATCATCATCATCCTCATCATTATCACCACCACCACCATCTTTACCATCATTATCATTGCAATCACCACTACCACAATTATCATCTTCATAACCATCTTCATCATTGACACAAACATGATCCCTGTATATCGTTACCATCATTGTCTTCAAGATCATTACCATTACGATCTTCATCATCAACATTACCACCATTATTATTATAATCAATTAGAATGATCAAGATACAATCATCAGTACAATCATCATCATCATCATTATCATCACCATCATATCTCATCATCATCATCATCATCATCGTCGTCGTTGTCATCATCATCATCATCATCACAACATCATAATCATCATCGACATTCTCCTCCTCTTTCTCCTCATACTCATCATCATCATCATCATATTCATCATCATCATCATCACCATCATCATCATCATCACCATCATCATCATCATCTTCATCATTATCATCCTCATCATCATCATCATCATTATCATCATCATCATCGTTGCGGCATGAAGTAAAAAAAAGGGTCTGAAAGAGAAGACTTTTGAAAAGTTTTGATGTATGCAAAATTATTATAATGTTCCTTTCATTTTTATACAGACAAACTGTTATATTTCCCTAATTCTGGTTGGTCAAGACCATCAACATCATCATCATCACCATCATCATCATCATCCTCACCATCATCATCATCATCATCATCATCATCATCTTCATCATTATCATCCTCATCATCATCATCATCATCATCATCAACATCATCATCATCATCATCACCATCATCATCATCATCATCGACATCTGATCATCCTCCTTCTCCCCCTCTTCCTCCTCCTCCTCCTCCTCATACTCATCATCATCATCATCATCACAATCCTGATCATCATCCTCATCATCATCATCCTCATCATCATCATCATCATCATCATCATCATCATCATCATCAACATCATCATCATCACCATCATCATCATCATCCTCACCATCATCATCATCATCTTCATCATTATCATCCTCATCGTCATCATCATCATTATCATCATCCTAATTGTTGCGGCATGAAGTAAAAATAGGGTCTGAAAGAGAAGACTTTTGAAAAGTTTTGATGTATGCAAAATAATTATAATGTTCCTTTCATTTTACAGACAAACTGTTATAATTTCCCTAATTCTGGTTGGTCAAGACCATCAACATCATCATCATCCCCATCATCATCATCATCCTCACCATCATCATCATCATCTTCATCATTATCATCCTCCTCCTCATCATCATCATCATCATCATCATCATCATCGACATCTGATCATCCTCCTTCTCCCCCTCTTTCTACTCCTCCTCCTCCTCCTCTTCATACTCATCATCATCATCATCATCCTGATCATCATCCTCATCATCATCATCCTCATCATCATCATCATCATCATCATCCTCATCATCATCCTCATTATTATCATCATCATCATCATCATCATCATCATCATCATCCTTATCCTCATCATCATCATCATCGACATCATCCTCCTCATCCCCCTCTTCCTCCTCCAACTCCCCCTCCTCCTCATCCTCCTCCTCCTCCCCCTTCTCCTCATATTCATCATCATCCCTCCTCCCCCTCGATCTTCCTCCTGCTCCCCCTCCTCCTCATTTCCATCCCCATCCTAATCATAATTATCAACATCTTCATGACCTACTACCTCCGCTTTAAGTTAAACCTTGAACAAACTAACAACCAAATTAATCATTCATCCTCATCATCCAATTATCATCATCATCAACATCATCAACAAAATATATATTGTGAAACAGTAAATTCTGATTTTAATTCATAATATGACAACTCTGAGACAAGGACATCATAGTATTATTTGTATACATGTGGATATTAGCAATTCATATAGGTGTAAGAATATTACAATTGAAACTGCTGCAATGAATTCAATTAATTAAATCATGTACATGTACATGAAATAAAATAGAATACATTTACCGTCAAAGCTCTGTTTTGATTGGAGCAATCGTTGCGGATGTCGAAGCCAAGCTTATGATTGGGCAGAATATCCGTCCTATCATTGATCACATCTACTGCGTAAATCATTGATTCTACCCATAATCCTGCTGGTTCTAGAAGCTTCCCACACAGAATATCACCCAGAGGTAGATTCACAGCAAATGTTCCACCGATGATAAAGTCTCCATCTTGACTTGCGAAAACAAGAGCCGATTCTGGCAGAGTGCTTCCCGGCGGGCTTGTGTCTGGGTCGCCATCTCCAGCTGAACGTCTACTACGAGGTATTGAGCGGCCATTTTTAAAGGAGAAATTGAATAAAGGCTCTGATCTTGCAAAATTAAGGCTAATTGATGATGGTTGAAAAAGAGACTTGTATTCCTCCAAGGCGCTGATGTGCGAGTGCTGCCCTAGTGCTCCCCCGGCGGTTCCGGCGTAGTACGGATCAGAAAAAGACCCATCACTCCATTTGGGAGCGGCGACGATTTCGGGCAAAAACAATCCTGATTTGTCGGCACGACAGCTTTTAAAGTGAATCAGTAGTGAAATTAATGTTACGTAAACCAGTTTCATATCTATATTGAGTAATGCCATGGTGTAAACTTCGACAAATTCACAAAATAAAGACACATTTCCATACTATCACGGCAAAGTCCACGGTCATCAAATCACACAGGTAAATACGATTTGGTGATGGGGAAATGGCATGCATTTGTTTATACCTACACACACACACACAAACACCATTTGTCTTTATGTCCCTCGTACACACACACTAATTGCACACACGATACACCTGTTTCATGGGTTCAAATGGTATCTAACGCTCTGTGGCGCCGCAGTTTCAAAAGCATTATACATTTTCTGCTAAAAGCGCCATATTCATTATACCACAGGGAAAATGGGTATAATTCAACACTTGTCTTTTGAAGAAAGAGCGAATACACGAATGAGGAAATTTAGGTTGAGGGAATTCGATATGGTACAATAGAAGGTAGTTTGGATCAAGAAAGAAAATGTTGGCTGCCCTTTGGGTGACAAAAAGAGTAGGAAATTCACTTTTTCTTCCCAAAGTAGGAATTATATCCCTGATTTCAGTTCTTCATGCTACTATCTGGCTTTGAATATTCCCTGACATTTGTCCCTTTCTATTACCCCCTCTTGCCTCTTCTCTTATTCTTTTTTTTTTTCATCCATCATTATATATCTTCCTTTGGTTCATCCTAGTCACCTCCTCTCCTCTCCTCTATCTCTCTCTTCCTCTCTTGGCGGTTTTCCTTTCCCTCCCTCTGTTCTATTCATCTCGATCAAAATCTCCGGCCAGCTCTTCATATATCTTTACTTTTTTTCCTCTCTCTCTCTCTGCATCTCCTCTTTATTTCTCTTTCTGGCTTGCTTTCTCACTCATCTTTATTCTCCAAGGCCTCTCCCTCCTATCTTCTTTTCAGATCAATCTCTCCATTCCCGCTTTATCTCCTCTCTGTTATCTTTGATCACCTTAATATCTATCTTTCTTTTGTTCCTCTCCAAAGCCCCTCTTGGTCTCTTATAAATACCTTACTCTATTCCCCCTTTTTTTCACCTTAACCCATTAACCTCTCTATCTATTTTCCCCTTCCTTTCTCTCTTATTATTATCATCTCCCCATATCCCCTATTTACAAATCTTCTTCTAAAATCCCCCCTCTCTCTCTCCCCCCCCCCAATTTCCTTCTTTACCTCCCATCCCCTCCCTTTCTTCCCTTCACTTGTCTTTACCTCCCCAGTCCCCCATTTTCTTACCTCTATTATATTTGTTTATTTCCCTTTTCACCCTGTAGCTCGATCTCCTCACTCCCTCTCTGTATCTCTCTCTCTCTACATTTTATTCATCCTAATCTCTTCATCCCCGCTTTATCTCTCTTAGGGGGTGTTGCTCAGAATCAACTGCAAATCAACTGCAACTTTGGAAATTGTAACGCTCATTTTTATTCTCGCGCGGTGTGCTCATTGAACAAGACGCCGCATGAAACAATGATTTTGATTGGCGAATTCCGATCAACTGCAACTTGCGATCAATTGCAACCTTTGAGCAATACCCCCTTACACTCTCTTTTTATCTTTTTCTGTCTCATTCATCTTAATTTACCTAGCCCTCTTTATCTTACCATTGTGAATTATAGATATGGGTCATTTGACCAGTTCCTTGTTTTATTTCTATTTGAAGAACATACAACATGATACAAAACAAATAAACGTTTTCTATAAAAAGCACATTTACATCATTTATTTTTCACCAGATAAAACAGTAATAATCTCTTTATATTTTGCTGAAATAATGAATATCACATGAAGGCAGTACAAGACATCAAATTCATCAAATACAAAAAAAGTCCTTTTAAATGGTTAACCTTCTCAATCTTTCACCATCACATTAACTACTAGTAGTAGAAAAAAAAACTTCTCATACCATGGACTTACAAATGAGTGGCAAACTATTATAGTAGTTGAACAGTTTCTCACCCCAAAAGTTTGAATGGCATTAGTTAATATTTCAATCTACCTGTACATGAACTGGCATACATTCCTCGCTCATCTGATAAAACATAATAAAAACATTCATAGAAGCCAACGCATGAAACTATCCTGAATTTAATTGAAATTTATTCATCACTTCAATAAAAAGAAACATACAAAATTACAAACCAGAACATCATTTAGCAAGAGAAATAAATTACATAAAAAAACCTATGAAGTGACTGGATCATCTTATAGGGTGATGATCCTTACAAATTTACAAGTTACAATTAAGTACACATAGAAAAAATACAACTCGGCCCCAGATCAAACCACTTCAACTTCGACATGATCATTTGTCCATAATTTCTTTAACACTAACAGTGAGAGCATATCTTGATGAAATAGCTTGAAATTTAATATGTGTGTCACAGATACTATATGGTGCATGTGTATTGAATTTCAATGAATAAATGACAAGAGATAAACCTTTCTTTGTGTTACGGACATAGTAATTTCATAGAATTCCTCATTCGACTTAGTCTGTGACCTGATTAATTGTCCCTGAACATAGAGGGAAACAGAAAAAAATCATAAAGGACTCATCTGGTTTGTAAAGAATAATGTTGAATCAGGGTGACAGAGAACGTTTATGTAACAAGTGCTTTTTATAGCAAAAATGCAATTGAAATATGTGCTGTGCAGTGAGTGCAAATATCCAATAGAAAGTGTCTATTTGTTAGGGTTTCATTGATTTCATCCAATTCGCATTCTGACTAGTAAAGTATCTTTTTGTTTAACAACTATTAAAGTGTTTTGTCGGAACATATAAATATGCCCCAATCGAAATAAAATAGTTAAAAATCAGATAAAAAATAGAAAGAAAATAGACCCAGAAAATATATTTTCCCACTATTTCTTGAAGCAAGGAAATAGTGAGAAAATATATTTTCCCACTATTTCCTTGCTTCAAGAAATAGTGAGAAAATATATTTTTACCCTATATGTTTTGGAACATAAAAATAGCCAAAAAATAGAGGTGGAAATAGTCAAAAAATAGTCCACACAAATCATTAAAAAATCAGTGAAAATAGCCAAAAAATAGAGGTGGAAATTGTAAAAAAATAGTCCACAACAATCATAAAAATCAGTGAAAATAGCCCAAAAATATATTTCTAACATATTTCTCAACAAGTTTCAATTAGTAAAAAAAATATATTTTTAACCTATTTTTCCATACCCTTCACAACAGTGAAAAAATATAGACAAAAAGTTATTCCACTTCCCCAAAAAGAGGAAAATATTGTACAAATAGTGAAAAAATATATTAACAATACAAATTGTTGAAACATACTAAACAAATGTTTTTACGGTTTTGTTCCCAAGGTTGTTTGGTTTGGTCGTTCAGATCATACGTACATGAACACCTTGCATGCACTTACACTGTAGTAACCAACATGTATAGATCCAGCCAATCTCACAATCCTGATACATATTTCATATCAGTGGTATATCAAACAGAGTCATGGAGACAATTATTGAGAGCAAAGTTTAAGATATATACTTAGAATTTAATGGCATGACGACAACAAAAAACTTTTACATAAAATACATTTTACTGCTACTACATGTATGCAAAGAGTACTAATTAAAACATGGTGTAACAAAATTATAGCAAGTATGGATATTTAAAAAAAATTGAAATATAAGTTGGAAAGTATTAATATGGCAGTACTGTCCTCAGTTGAAACCTCTTGATTTTTTTAGTTATATGATGGAGTAAAAGAAACATCTTAATTTCAATTTGAAACAATCCAGATATTAACTACCCGTACTATGTTATACAAGAGTTGAATTATGAAATTATAGACTTTTGAGAAAACAAGTTTTTGTGTAATCAGAAAGCATTAAATAATGAAATGCCCTCCAGTCTCAGCACAGTATGAAAAAAAGCATCTGCATGAAGCTAAAACACATAAATGAATTCAAACCTGTAAATAATACTGTTCGTGACCATGCAGTTCCTACTATTGAAGACACCTTTTGGGTGCAATAGCTCACCACAAAAACAATAAGTTTCGAGGGCAGTCTTTTTTGTCTAATTGTACACGAAAATTCAATAAGTTTTGNGGCAAGAAATGTACATAAATTTGAATCTATTAGTGAACCGATCTGTTAGTTAAGATGCTCTCACGTGGACCTCCCCACAGGGAGGAGGATCATTACGTTTCTTGGTACAACCCAAGAATCCAAAATACAGTCAAACCTGTCCATAAAGACCACACAAGGGAGACATAAAAAAAGGTCTTTAACAGCGGGTAGTCTCTATAGACAGGTTCATTTACACCACTTATCTCTTTAGAGAGGTTCATTTACATGTAAATTGGATTCTGGGGGGTAAAAAGGTGGCCTTTATGGACATGGAGTCCCTTAAGCAGGTTTGACTATACAACCCCATTAAATTCATATAGACAGCGTTATATTTTACAGTTATATCATAATGTACAATATTAGGTAGCCCAGAAAGATGACAATGTGTGATTGATCGAGAGCACGTCATGCGACATTGATCTCAAGCAAGGGACCAGAAGTTTTATACTTTCCCAGGTGGTAACCTTCCAGGATTATATTCAACAGCTCTTGATTAATTCTCCCTATCGCAAATAGCGCGCTATCTTGATTTCACTGTATACTGTGTACGAAATTTTAATCTACGATCGTCGCCGAATAATTTGCAATTTTAATACATCTCCTCCGCGGTCAAACATGGATAGACCCGATGATGAATGTCTGTGTCTCAAAGGTCTTTCTAGCAATGTTCCTTCCACTGGAAAACGAGAAAATGAACTCGAAACTTCGCGAGGAAAGCAGCGAAGGTTTACTCCGCAAGTGACCAATGTGACCATGTTGAGTCGGAACGGAAACGCCGGTGTGTGACGGCCGCTGATGGTGCCGCTCACGATCTGAATGGAAGGAAAGTCACATGGACGAAGGACTTAAAAAGGATTCCGCCCATTACTCTTGGCGACGTTTTTGCCTACCTCACTATTGATTGTGGTTGGACTAACCAAAGAATGAAATCGCACAAGAAAGACGATGCTTATCGTATGTTTGTGGACAACCATGTCACGGTTATCATCCATGGGTATTAATAGCGTAATTTCTGCATTTTGCGTCGGAAGCCCAGCATTGGGCCACTTCGCAAAAGAAACCCATTTAACAAATAAATGCAGATATGAAAAAAAATATATAAAATGATGCTTTTATTCNAAAAAAATGTAAACAAATACCTTATTTACCTTGATTTACCTTGATGTTGGGCATAAAGTAAAACAGGCTTATTTGCCCCTCTGAAACCTCAACCTTACTTGACTTAGTATGAGATGGTGCATGCAAAGGAGTTTCACTGCTGAATGAATGCGAAATTCATGATATATATATGTGCCGTCTATAACTCAGTGTTGGCAACTTCAATTTCTTCAAGCGTTCTGTCTATCCCAGATTCCTTTAAGCTGGGTATCAATTTGGTAGCTCTACTTTGGACTAATTTCTCCAGTTTAGATGTATCCTTCTTGAGGTATGGATGCCAGCTGACGCTATTCTATACTGTAGAGATGGACGTATAATTGTATAGTTGAACAAGACCCTTTTCTTCCAGGTTAGAGAAGGTCTTTTTCATCAAACCTAGAAGCCGGTTGGCTTTTGACGTAACGTTGTCCACATGATTTGAAAATTGAAGACGGCTGTCAAACAATACTCCTAGATTCTTCTCTTGCTCTGCTTCAGGTATAGATGATTCCTCCAACTTATTGTTCATTTTGTCACGACAGCTATAGGTATATGCACCAAAATATGCTTGTTACAGAGGTTTGCCTGTAAAAAAAATACAAGGACAGATATACAAAGTTATGCACCCTGATCGCAGTTACATTAATTCTAATTCTCTGAGAAATAGCACTATATAATTCCTATCCTCTATAGTAAAATGCAATGTCATCATTTCTTACGATCACCGTCTTCTCCATAGATTTCAATCGCCTATGACTATGTGTAGCATTGCATGGGTTCAGACTCATATTCATAATTGCCGAGGGCCAGAAAAGACCAAATTTAAACAACTTAACGCCCCTGACGATCGATCGATGCTTTCAAAGTTTCAGCTAGCAGTAGCACTCACAATTTCATAAAAATCCAAACTAATGTCTATCAATTACAAGCATGGACAAATTTTCAACCATTAATCTAACGTCAAGTATTCTTTTCCTCCACAAAACATAATGTATATTACATATCGGTTCCTTAAATTCCATTTTCTTCACAAAATTAAGCATAGGAATTGTTTGTGCAGTCCCATATATAGCATTTCATGCATACAAATAAATTGCTTCTAAAGTCGCAAAATAATCTTAAAATATCACATTTATAGTTCCTTGCCAAAAGATGAAAATAAGGCTAAATATCAACTGACCTTGTTTTTGCTGTTTAGCACCTTGTTTCCATCTGGATGCAGACTAAATTTGAAGATTTAAGATGTTTTTTTGCAGCAGAATTTCTTTCCTGCCAGCCAGCAATTCAAATTTATCAACATGTCTCAACTTGGCCAAAGCTGGCGCTATATTTCAAATCTCCTAATAAACTAGGGCTTTTAAATAGTACAAAAGCATGCAACAATATTCATTTACAGGGGGGAAATATGATTTTTCTCTTAATGTACGAATGGGGAAAATAAGGACAAATAAGGTTGAATGTGATATTTTCTCTAAAAATTAATTATTGTAAAAAATAGTCAATGAATCTGATTTTTAAAAAAATTCTCGAGTTAAAAAAAATACACTAAAAATAGTGTAGTTTAAAAATAGTCTAAAAATAGTTTCCTCAAAAGAGCAGAAAATAGCAATAAAATAGAGAATCCTATATTAAGAGAGGAGAAAATAGTCAAAAAATAGAAAATAGTCTAAACATAGTTTTATTTTTACAGTATTTTTTGGTGAAAATAGCGTAAAAATAGTCAACCGCATGAAGAGACAGGAGAAAATAGTCTAGAAATAGTGTGATTTTTACACTATTTCTGAAGAAAATAGCCAAAAAATATATCACAAAATCATGAAATAGCTAGAAAATATAAGAAAAATAGTAAAAAAATATATTTTTTGGCTGGTCAAAACGACTGGGGTGATTAAATAAATAAATACAATTAAATATCTATATCATAAACAACATGTTCTTTATCAAATTTGGCATTTACTCTCTAATACACGCTTCTGCAATATGACAATGATTATGAAAAAATTCAATGTATAAAATACATAGTAGTTAAACAATAGGTTCATTTATAAATAAAGCTTAGCATAAAGATTTGATAACAAGCTCTGCTTCTGGATCTGCACCCTTTTCCTTCAATTTGTTCACTCGATTACACTGGTCAACAGCAAATTTGTTGTCTGTGATTTTTTAGCTGATTTATGGTAAATCTGAGGTGCTGAATCCAAAAATCACATTGGTTTTGCTCAATCAGGTCAAGTTTCCGAGCTATCCCCACATGTTGTTTTTTATGTTTTGTACACTTGAATGCATGTGTGGAGCACTTTTAAAGGGTTTGGTGGGCTGAAATGTCATGGAAAATTGATATTTTTGTTAGAAATGATTATACTAATGGCAATAAATATCCAGGTCCAATATTTTCTGGTAATTATGTTGAAAATCCCTCAGTTTGAAGCTGTGAAACCTTAAAATCCTCAAAAAATTGGATGGGGCAAAGTATAAAGTTATTGGACAAAAACTGAACTGGAAGACCAGCCAAAATACTTATTTTTCAACAGAAGAATATGAATTAGATAAACAAAACAAAAAAGTTTGAGGAAAAACAAACAGAACTTGTGAAAATTATGAATTTTCATTAAAAAAATGATGAAAATAATAAACACCATTATAGACCAATTGGCAACTTCCGTGACACCTTTTATTACCAGATGTACCATGTTATCATGTTTATATAAGAAAATTGTGAATATTTATATTCATGACAATCTATTAATTAAAATGATAAAAACTTATGAAATTCAATTGTTTTAGTACATGAAATATTATTCAGTTTCATAAAAATGGAAATATTAAAATGTTTGTTAAATTTCTTTAAAAATCTGAACATTCTGAGTTTTTTTAAATTATAGGTATTTATTCTCATCCATGGATAAAGGATAAATGGTGAACGAGCCATTATCTTATCACCAGTGTCACCAAATTCTGATATTTGTATAGTGATTTTGGCATTATTTTCATCACTTTTTATATTATTAAAAATTCTGCATTTTCTCTTTACCTCTCAAATTTTACTTAAACTTTTGGGGTCTTTTTTTACTACATTTATGTTCTGCTGTTCATAAATAAATATTTTGGCTGGTCTTACCCTTTAATTTTGAAAAAATAACCATATGAGTTCCTCATCCGAATTTTTAGAGGATTTTGAGGTTTCATGGCTTTAAACAGCCATTTTCAGCAAAATAACCCATTATTATATGACTTTAATATTTCTTCCTATCGGTATAATCATTTCGAACCAAAATATTCATCTGCCATGTCATTTTTATCCATCAACACATACCAAAAGGGATCTACACATGTGTACATATGAACAAAACGTAAAAAACAACATGTGGGGATAGCTCGAAAACTTGACCTGATTGGACAAAACCGATATGATTTTTGGATTCAGCGCATCAGATTCACCCTAAATCAGCTAAAATATCGCAGACAACTTTCAAAAAGTAAAATTTTGTTGACCAATGTTATTAATGTATATCCCAATTACTGTATCATTTGATTACAATTGTAAATTGCTAGACTGTACAGTATTGATTTATTTTTCTTGTTGAATTGATCTAAAAAGAAAAGGTAAAAATGAGCAATAGTTAATATCAGAGATGCCAACCGTCCATGAATATGCATGAAATCAAAGTTAAAATGTGAATTAAGCAACCGTTAAACATAAGTTAAAGCAAACATGACAACAATATCTGTTCTCTCAGCCATTCACGTTTGATGAAAGCCTTGAATTCATATGAAAATACACCTCATGCATTTTCCAAAAGGTTTGGTAACACTGTAATATAAAATCATACAATATCACCAATATAGAAAGTGATTTGTTATAGGCATGTATACTAATACATGGAAATTTTATGCATTTATTTTAAACAAAGGTTGATCTTGATGACCCGAAAGCTTGCCGGAGACTTGCCCGACATAGCAACAAGTAATGAACATGCAAGGTGGATTCCAAGTATTGTAGTTTAATTGTTTCAAACAGGTTTAGTACTGGTTTAAGGAAAATCTGAAAGACAGCNTGTGAATAATTTTGTAACATCTTGTGTGACCCTCGGTGTGTGTAAAACTTTTCAATTTAAAGGTTTATTCACTCTTGGGAACCCATGGAATACCACAGGCAGTCTTTCATCATTGTGCAGATTTTGCGGAGGGAGGGTCCTCATAAGAAAAAAAAGAAGCACAGGAAAACAGGGGCCATGAAATTTCATTCAAAGTGGCTAGCTATACTAACATTATTCTAAGAAAGTACAATATTGACACCAAACTAGACCTAGAAGACATTCATCCCAAATCATTTTGCAAGAAATGTTATTGCCAAATTGTCAGTGAGGAAAGGAAAACTAACGTTAAACCATGTGCTCCACTTAATTTTGATGTACTTATTTTGTGATAATTTACCTTCATCGATTTTGCGGACACTTGCAATAAAGACAATTGATATGATTTCACCATAAACTAAATTTGTCTCGAGTTGTCACTATTTGAATTGATTTTCTTTTCTTTTCTTTATTACAGGATGTTTCCAGCACTTTCTCTCAAAGCAGGTCATCGACACCAAAGAAAGGGAAAGCGAACTTGGAAAGTATAAAAAATATATTCGTGATAAAATTATGGATATGAACAAGCCAAGTAAGAAGACTCAGGAGCAAGAGGATAGCATGTAGGATCTTGAATTGAATAAGACTAAAAATTTGGCGATTCCATGAAAGAGCAATCGAAAGCCCATTTTTAAAGTAATCATTTCTTCTTTGGTAATCAGCTCTTACCCGAATCACTAGTGGAGGGTAACGTGATTTTTATCTAACGAGCATCTCGAAACTTCGATCCGTGTAGAGAAGCGCTGGCAACAGGTGTAATCAAGATGACGTGGAATTTTCCACCAGTAACCCAATTGCAAGTACAGTTTTACACTAGGTTCGGTCATTCTATTCGTGACTTCGTTCGGGCAGTATATCGTTTTTAGTTTTTCTCAATCAGTATTTGTTCTTTTTTCCTATTTTCTGCTTTTTGTTTGGACTTACTCGCTGTTGATAGCCTGCATGTAGTTGTTTTTGCTGACTTTTCTACTGAACGCTCGGCCCTTCTTTTATCCAGGGCTCTTTGTGCGGACATCCTTCATTGTCGGAAACCGCGGCTTTCTCCTCCCTTTTACGTGAATTTAGGCCGTGTCGTATACCATCTGACTTTTTCTAACCATCGCTATGCCTAAATCTAAATCTAAATCTAAAACGAGTAGGAGAAGCGACAGGACAAGAGCTTCCCGAGTTGTCACCGATGCGGTGCCGGTCGTAGATGCCGCGGACGTCGGAGTCGACATCGAAGGGGATATTCCAGAGGATGCATCACCAGCGAGTAATGGTGAGTCAGTTTCAATTGGGGCCTCTTGGCCCACTGTTCTTCCTTCTATTAGTACCCAAGTTGTGTCCCCGCCATGTGCGTTATCACAGTCTACCGATCAACCCCCTCCTCTCCCGACAACTGGGCTCCCATTAGTTAGTGACCCTGGCCTCCTCACCACTCAGCCCCCAATGTTAGCTTGTGTTTGCGATGAGCTAGGTGGGGATGTGCCCCTTGTGATGAAAGAAAAAATATGGAAGGGGGAGTATGTGGAGCTTGGTCGTTTATTTAAAAGGGATCCGGTAGCGCTCGAGGTGCAGGCATTTAGCCTATGCTCCTCAGGTTCGTCTTTGATGTTGCGCCCACAGACTCGAGCGCCTGTCATTTCAGGAATCGAGCAGTGGACATCTGCTTTTCTTGTATATGCCTCAATTTATTTGGAGAGGCATATGGCGCGAGCTCGCGAATTGTTGAAGTACATGGAGATCGTGCGGTCAATTGTTCGCTTCGGAGTTCATTTTCATGTTTGGAAAACGCCGCCGCTTCCTGGCTTTAATGGGTAGAATCCATCGAGAGATTTGTGAAACCATGTGATATATCTGCCAGCCGCAAAAGAGCAGTGATGCTCTATGCTGGAGTAGAGAAACTTCAGGATCTATTCGAAGTTCTACCCCTTCGAGATGAAGGAACCGAGTATGAGGCAGCTATACGCCTCATCGAGGAATTTCTTTACCCCATGATTTCTCAAGCTGAGAAGGACGAGGACAGCAACAAGTACAATATTCACTATGTGAATTATGATGATTTGGACTCTACACAACGCGCCGGTCAGCAGCAAGAATAGCGACGACCACCACCATGGAGGCGCATGGAATGGCCGCGATTGCCAGCTAGCCGCTTCGCAATCGTCGATTACATGCCGTAACAAAGACAACGTCCACGAACAAAACAATTCGCTGGTCAGCAGCAACGATGCTGAGGACGACCACGAGCTCGACCACGAGCTCGACCACAACGATTTCGCCGAAGAGGAGGACGACGAGCGCCAGAACGAAGGCCGCAACGAAAATTGCCAGCCAGCCGCTGGGCAATCTTTCATTGAATGCCCGATAGAGTATATAAAATGGGTGAAACTCCCTTTCATCCCCTCTCGGCAGATTAGGAAGAACAAAAGAAGAACATAATAATACCCATTATCAATAAACAAAGTACTTCCTTGGGGGCTGGCCAGCTTTGTTTGCAAATCATGATTTTATAGAATACTTGTGACACGTAAGACCCATGTCTGGCATACTTCTATTAAGTTAAAGCACAAGCTAGTCCCCAAATGTCCTAAATAAATTACTTGGGGATCTTAGCCTTTATTTCATCTTGGTCCCTGCCGTTATACTCTAAGGCAACTTGGTGGTGCCATGAGAGAGCTGGCAGGTGGTGTACCTTTTTCTTAGTGGGGTTTGTGGGGAGATAGAGATTATGATCCGTATCGCAATCTAAGGAACCGGGAGGAATGTGGTTTAATTGCCCATTTCTATTTTCGGGTTAGCCGATTGGTCTGTGCATGATCCATGGGAAGCGGACGATATTATGTCGTCTGCTATCAGCCCTCAATGGTGGCGGAGGGATATTCATGCCAACTGGCTTCTGTGGAATATATTTCCTGCTCGGCGGACAGATTTCGGGGTTTGGGGTTTCCTGTCTTGATCCGGTCACTCGTGATCTGGACCTTGGCGACTCGGCAGTCTGAAGACTCTCACAGCTCCCCATGGTTTCGTCACGTTAACACAATACTCGAATAAGAATTTCTACCATTAATCTATCACTACAACCATATTTATTGATGTCTGAAGCGAACTCCGCGGGACAGAGAGACATCTCCACCAGGTGAGTAACTTTCGTTGTTCGTAGTTAAGTTTTCCCCTTGGTTCCTGTTTAATCATCGTTCCCTATTATCAGTTTATTCCCGTGTCCCTGTGTAATACAGGCAGGAAAAGGTGCCCGTTTTACAACATTAATAGCTATGCATTGTACACATCGTCTATGAAATCTGAAGGTCCTCTTTATTCTGATAATATCGCCTCTGTTCTCGAGTTCTCTAGCACACCCCTCTATTTCAAATTCATAATTGCTTTGTCGTTTAATTCAACCCTTATTTGTAAACAATTATCCTGTAAATATCTGTATGCGATTTTCCTTTGTAATTTTGTTTCAATTTATGTTTGCTTGATATTGTTCACATTTATTTTTTTTTGTAATATTGTATGTTTTTGAAATGGAAAATAAATAAATCAAATCAAATCAAGTCATTTCTCACCCGGTACCACATTACGTTGGAAAAGGTCAGGGTAGAACCTGCTGTGAAAACACTCTAGGAAAAAGTCAAACGTATGTTTAGAAATGTGAGATCAAATTACAAATCGGGCAGTAACAAGACCTCACTATTTGAAAAGTGAAAAAAGTCGGGTTATGCTTTGAAATTATGGCACCGCTCAGGCAGTCCAACAAAGAGAAAGGTTGATGAATTGGAGGATGCGCTTGAAAAGACTAAAGATGAATTTAACACCTCTAGGAATGAAAAGGAAGAAATTGTCGGTGAAAAAGAAAAACCTGAGGGAGAAGATTGGCAAATCCTAGCAAACGTTGAAGAGGAAAAAGGGGGAAGAGTAAACAGAAACAAGAATACAGCAAACGTCAAAAAACCAGACACCAAAACGATGTTATTGATACAATTAAAACAACCGTTTGTCAGCTAACATATGCGGAATCTGTCAAACCCTTGCAAGCTACTCTGTGACATGAATTTGGAGAACAAATTTGCATTCACCAAATTCACCGACCCCAAAACAATGTTCTTGATACAATTAAAACCACCGTTTGTCAGCTAACATATGCGGAATCTGTCAAACCCTTGCAAGCTACTCTGTGAAATGAATTTGGAGAAGAAATTTGCATTCACCTTGGTAATGCTGGTGATAAAACTGATACAGGAATTGATGGAAAAGAAGACACTAGAAATGACCTTGATGAAGTTGCTTACATTTTAGACAATAATAATGTTGAAAATAGGGGATACCATGCATACCAGAGGTCACCATATAACAAATAAAAGAAATAAGCTCAACTCCAAGACAGTTATCAAAGAAACAAATGGCGCATACCTTGCTGCTTACACTAGCATAAAAGATGTTATTCTGAGGAAACTGGAATTTAACGAGGTGATGGTGCTCGTTTTAGAAGTTGCTTCAAGAAAAGAGATTATAGTCGGGGGCATTAATAATTCTTTAACATCAAACATGAAAGCCAAAGCATGGGAGAGAATAAGCGATAAAGTGAGCCAAGTTGAAGGAAACAAGTGGTCTTCTGATGAAGTCCGAAAAAAATTCGCAGGAGAAAAGAGCAAAGTAAAGAAGAAGGTGGCGATGTTGAAGCGGGCTGCAGGAGGAACCGGTGGTGGACCTGTCCTTCCACCTCTCAGTGACTGGGAGGAAGTCTTGAGAGATTTCCTTGGTGAGGAAGCATATTCTGGATATGCAGGAGAGGAGCTTGAGACTCTAGTTTCAATGTTCGCTTCGAAGACTCAGAAGTCCTTGAAGACGGTGTTCGATGGCGGAGCCGGGGATGCATCAAGCCAGACATCTTAGGAGGAGGCTCTCCAGACCCTGGCATCTTTAGCCTTCGGTTATTATTCGAATATCTAATTATCCAAGCAGTGTTCACCACTCTCCGACTGTGACTCACCAGCAAAGAAGTCAAGACTTGGAACACCGTCCCCATCATCGGAAACGGTTGCGAGTACCAGCAGCGGCAGAAGAGGAAGGAGGAGGGGTCGGGGACGAGGACGGGGACGGGGAAGAGGTAAAGGCCAAGGAGAAGGTATCATTTCTGGTGGTCCGAAGGAACCAGAAGAAGTTACAAGACAGGAAGAAACCCCGCACCGTGGCTCAAAGAAGGGAGATAAACGTGGGCGTGGCCGTGGACGACGCAGTAAAGCCAGCACCGACAGAGTAGATGATGGCGAGTTGAACGAGAGGGAAAAGTTTAAAGTATCTGCAGGAAGGCCCAGTACAGAGGAAATTAAAAAGATTAAGCAAAACAGTTGTTCCACTTGAAGTGAGTTTTAATACATATAGCCGATTATAGGCAGATCCAGCTAGGGGCGGGGGTTCCGAGTCCGACCCCCCCCCCTTTTCGTTGTGTTTTTTGTTTTGTTGTTGTTGTTTACTTTTCAAGTCATCGCCGACCCAAATCTTTGATCCGCCCATGTAGATAAAGAATTGTCCATAATTATGTAGGCTTCATGTGTGTTGCACCTCATTTTGTATATTTATGTTTGTGGGGGTGTACCCTCTGCACCCCTGCCGTCACAATGCCCATATAGCAAGAACATTTATGGCCTAGGGAACTCCAGTAATTTGCCTTCAGGAGAGCTTGCTTCACTCATTGCTATGTAAACCTAAGACTAAGNTTTCCTGTATAAGAAATTCATATCGTAACCGAGTGTTCTGACTTATTCACTGGGGGCCTTCTTTTGACAAGCATAGCTTTTACAAAGGTCTCCACTTTCTTTCGTTGAATTGTATAGTGTTTTGTTTTTCCATCTTTATTGTCTTGTCCTTGGATTTTGTGTACACTGTAATAATCTTTTACATTCTTGCATTTATAATGTACCATGTATATCTGTGAAAGAAAGAAATAAATGAACAATGAACAATGAACAATTTATGGCCTAGGGAACTCCAGTAATTTGCCTTCAGGAGAGCTTGCTTCACTCATTGCTATGTAAACCTAATGGGGTGTTGCTCAAAATCAACTGCAAATCAACTGCAACTTTGCAAATTGTAACGCACAATTTCATTCGCGCACGGTATACGCATTTAACAAGACGCGCATCAAACAATGATTTTGATTGGCACGTTCCGATCAACTGCAACTCGCGATCAATTGCAACCTTTGAGCAACACCCCCTAAGAGTAAGAGTAATATTAAAATAACCTGCTTCATGCAGTTTCCAAACTTACTTGTTTTTTTTTTTTCAAATAATGGATTTCCCATAATTTTCATGTGATAGGTTTCAATTCTCGTTATCTCCACTGTTTCTATATCATTGTTACCTCTTCCTTTTCTTGTTTTTCTAAGTTGTCAATTTCCTTTCAATAATTTAAATGTAATAACCATTGTGAATCTGATTTTGTGCCAGATGCATGCGCGTATCCAGGATTTGAAACCCCGGGGAGCTCGGCTGGTTTTCAGACAAGCGGCCCTTAAAAATGCGCCCCTGTTGATGACCTGACAAGCAAAAAAAAAGGTCTTCACCTCAAATTTGCCGCCCCCCCCCCTATCCAGACCCCCGGGGGCTCAAGCCCCCTAAGCCTCCCCCCCCCCCAGGATACGTGCATGAGATGATGATGAAATGTGGTTTTGATTTTCGATTGAATGAACTGTACTAAACTATATTCAAACGGAAAAGAACAAATGCTTTACAGGTTTTCTTTTCACAGATGGACTGTACAGATCATTGTATTAGCTCCGACTACTGATGTAGAATAAAAATTCTCTGCTATAATTAAAGAACAAATGTAGTTATATTACTCGGCCAAGTGAACGTTAGACTCTCCCACATCTCCTTTACAGAGCAAACTGCAGGTCCCTCAACCTCTATTGGACGAGGCAAGAGGACAACTAGATCTGGAAGAAAGAATGCCGTAGGCCCAGCTGCTAATCTCAAGAGCATAGATGTGGATGCTGAGAGGATTCGCAAGCTTCGCGAGAAACGACGGCAAAAAATGAAGGCATGATTGGTTTCGTCATTATCATCATTATCATGAATTCAAGCACAGAGAGCTTTACTTTCAGTTGGTCTGAAAATGCACATGACTCTTTAATTGTGACACATACATTTGCTGATATTATTCAAACATGAAAAGAAAATATGGGGAAGTCCTGCAAATTTCTTAGAACAAAAAAAAAAGTTTAAATACATTTGGACAATTATTTGGAAAGGTATGAATTGTTAAGTTAAACCTTTAATAGTGAAAATTATTTTAATCTCTAGACAAAATTGTGACCTTTGTGAACTTGATGACTAGTACCATTGATGGCATCATGGTTTCACTTATAACCATTTATTCCTCCTTTATTAATACTGTAAAATTAATTATTTGTCCAATTATTGCAGAAGTTTTGTAATAAAACATTTCCAGGTTGCTTGTACAACTTTCAGAAAGTTTAATTTAATTTAAGATGAAATCATTTTTTGTTATTAGGGTTTTATCAATATTATTAAAATCATGAATAATTTCCATTTTGTCAAAAATGATCAAGTCAGTATGACTGATTATTACCCTTATAAGGCGTCTCCACTGGGCTTTTACAAAATCATAGCCACCGCAATTTCACACATTATCGATAGGAGAAACAATCGAGGGATATATTGGTCATAGATCCCTCCCCGAAAAAATCCCATAGGAATTACACGCATTCTCGAAGGGCGGCTTTTGGCTTTTATATCCCTCCATCCGGGAATTTTCTGTACCCAAAATAGATTTCGGTATCGATAGGTATCAATATTATCGATAAAATTTGTGAATTTTCTCACGCACGTCACGTCATCGTAAACAAACATGGCAGCGCCGAATATGAACCGATTCGCGGACTTAAACGACCAGCAATATCAATCGATTTTACAAGATAAGGACTCAAATAGAACTAAACAGGCGACAAAAGGATCTGTTAAAGTTTTCAGGGATTACCTGAATAAATTTTTAAGTAAAACAGTCATTGTGTGGAATAATTTGGATTCAAATATGTACAGTCGACATCGGTGGGAATGTACAGAACAGATGCAGCCAAGTTATGTGCATTGGTAAGTTCACTAATTGTTTACGGATAATAATT